>APFE031756836.1:12760-42864 GCA_000404065.3 Pinus taeda | reverse complement strand
CATGAAGTGTTCGCTTGAGAGGGAGCTACACTTGCATGCGGATGAGGAGCTATTAGTTCCTAAGGATGAGCCACAGGACGAGGTTCATGGAGTGGAAGAGACCACTCATGTAGTGCCAACCATCAGAGGGCGAAAGTGCTTGACATAAGCTGAGCGACTGGCTCAAGATGCAGAGAAAGTTGTAGGACCACCTACAGTCCAACGCAGGCAGAGACAGTCACCTGATCGGTACACTGGATACATGGCTCTTATGAGCAAGTGTGTTGTGACTGAGCCATCCTCTTTCGAGGAAGCTGTGGAGGATCCCACATGGGTAGACGCCATGGTGGAAGGTATGATTCTATTGTCAGAAACAGTGCATGGGAGATTGTTCCTAGACCGGAAGGAAAATCAGTAGTGGGTTTGAGATGGATCTACAAAGTTAAGCAGGCAGCTGACGGGAGTGTGGAGAAGTACAAGGCAATATTTGTTGCCCGAGGCTTTTCACAGATAGAGGGGATCGATTGTGAGGAGACCTTTGCACTTGTCGCAAGGTATTCTTCCATACAGACGATTCTTGCTCTCTCAACGTAGATGGGATGGCACATTCATTAGATGGATGTGAAGACTGCGTTCCTCAATGGAGTCATTGAGGAGGAGGTGTACATTGAGTAGCTCTAAGGCTTTGAGGTCTTCAGTAGTGAGTCGCATGTGTGCAAGCTCAAGAGAGCGTTGTATGGGTTGAAGCAAGCACCACGTGCTTGGTACACACGGATAGACATCTATTTCACCAGACTTGGATTCTCCAAGAGTGAGGCGGATCCTAACCTATACCAGATTGTGGTGGAGGGTAAGTTGCTTATCATTGTACTGTATGTAGATGATTTGATTCTAGCAGGTGATGAGCTGTTGATACTTTCATGCAAGGATGATCTTGCTAAGGAGTTTGAGATGAAGGACTTGGGCCTCCTTCACTATTTCCTAGGATTGGAAATATGGCAGCGCAATGGTGGACTATTTGTTTCTCAGGTTAAGTATGCTCGGGAGATACTGGAGAAGTTCAACATGCATGGTTGCAAGCATGTTGATACTCCTCTTCTTGGAGGTTGGAGGAAGGAGGATGCCACTTCGGGAGAAGAAGTGGATGCCACTATTTATCGACAGTTGGTGGGGTCGCTAATGTATTTGGTCAAAACACGACTCGATATATGCTATGTAGTTAACCAGCTTTCACAAGCTATGGTTAAGCCTACCAAGCTCTTCTAGAAGGCGGGCAAGCATGTATTGCGTTATTTGAGAGGCACATCAGGATATGGATTGTGGTACAGACAGGAGGATGAGGTGAAGCTATGTGGCTTCATGAATGCAAATTGGGCAGGAAGCCCAAGGACAGAAAGAGCACATCAGGAGGGGTCTTCAGTATTGGATCGACAACAGTTTCTTGGTACAGTAGGAAGCAGAGATCCGTGGCACTCAGTTCAGCAGAGGCCGAGTATATGGTAGCAAGTTTGGCTGCATGCGAGGTTATATGGATGAGGAAGATTCTATTTGGTTTGTTCAGTTCTCATTTGGATCCTACTGTGATTTACTGTGATAACCAGAGTTGCATTAAACTCTTAGCTAATCCTGTATTTCATGATAGATCTAAACACATTGACATCAGGTACCATCATATCAGAGATTGTGTGCAGCGGAGGATCATGTTACTTTCATACATTCCAACAAAGGATCAGGATGCTGATATTCTGACGAAGGCTCTCACCAGGAGCAAATTTGAATACCACCAAGGTAGGATAGGGGTTGCTGATAATCCATATCTTGTCGAGAGTGAGTGTTGAGATTGCAACAAGATGATGGAGCTTAGTGAAAAGAGTCGCCTTCACTAAGTGGGCCCACAGGCAAATTATGGCGCAAAGTCTATTTTTAGACATATGGATCATGTCTATGAGTTGCAGGATGTTGTTTATGGATGATTGGTCAAGTTGGAAAAAATAGATGGACTTCTATTTTTAGACAACAGCGGTGACACGGTCAAGTCTAATTATAGATCAGTCAAATATTATTAGCTTATAATAATATTTAGACTATAAACTTTATCTTATTCTCTTGGAGCACTTCAGTTTGAGCTACAGATGTGGCACATGCAGCTATCAAAAGGAAATATGCTTTCTTTGTGGGTCAGTTGAGTTGTTGCACGCATGACTTCAGTTAGAACTCAATCAATTAAGTTTGGTGGAGTTGATTGTGGAGTTGATGGAGTTGTGTTCAGTTTGGCTTGGTTAAACTAGTTGTAATTAGTCTAATTGCGAATAGACTAATGATGAGTTGTTAAACTAATTATTAACTCATAATGCAACTAAATAATACATCAGTTAACTCAGTTGCATGTCAGTGCATGTTCAGTTCAGCAGGGACAGGGGTTAGAGGATCAGATTGCTATCAATTGTCACTATAGTTGTGCATGAGGATTTGCACAATCAATGGGATTGAGTTACACCAATGAGAATTTTCCAATACCAAGTGATTATAGCCTTTGCTCACGTGATTCCCAGTGCGAGTGATTCTTTTGAGGTAAATACGAGTTTGGTTCAACCATTCTCATCCATTCTTGAGTAGGTATTGAGCAGTGGAGGCAGGCAAGCAATGGAATAGATTTGGAAATCAGATCTGAGCTGTATTGTGTGTAACAGGTGGAGATAGTGCTGGATACTTGTGAGAAGTATTGACTATTGTAATGTTACATGTTATCAATCATTAATATACAGATAGTGTGGGGTTTTCAGCTGTAAGCTATCCCCGGGTTACATACTGTGTTAATGTGTGCATGCTCTTGATGTTTTATTGTTATTGATGCTGCTATATTGATGATCAACGTAGAGGATCTTATGTATTGTGTATGTATTCTGCAATAGTACATGATCAGGATAATATCCATTGAATATGTGTTTATTATTCAAAATTTCTACAAATATACTGTTGTACTTTCTGGAATTGACTGTTTTGTAGGTTGAAGGACTAAAAGGAACTCTAAGAGGGTTTGGACCCTGGCTGGATCTTCCCAAACGAATGACCCCTAGGTGCACCTCTCTTTGCGTAGTTTGTTTATATTAGCATCATGGCTGCATGGAATGTGTGTTTTTCTTTGTAGATAACCCCCGATCTGCTAGGGTATCAACCCAAGACCCTAGGGGAATTTATCCCTTAACAGAATTGGCGACTCCACTGGAGACAACAGTATTGTTGTTCCTAGTTTGGGTTTATTCAAGTCAATCAGGGCTCAACTATCTATTTGCTTGTTGTTACTGTGTAGTTTGTTCCTGTAGGAACCTGAATTGTAACTTTGATCATTTTCTTCAGACTATTTTTTGTTTTTTCTTGTAAACTTTTATATACGTTATTTTTCCAGTTTACAGAGGCATATATACGCATGTTTCCTTAAGTTAACCCGCGTATATGCAGGTTTCCTTAGGCTTAATAGCGTATACACGCAGTTGTGCATTAACACAGTCACATATACCCTAAAATTTTCAAGATTTTTCAAATATTTTTGTTTCTGAAGATCTGTCTGCAGGTCAAAATCAGTCCTGAACAGTTACTTTTCTGTGTCAATCTTTATTTTTACAACAAGTACATGATTTCAAACTCTCTCTGGTTGTGGAAAGTGTTGGACTTGTTTTGTTTTGTTGCAAGTGTAATCTTTTTGTTTAAGCACACAAGATTTCTTGCTAAGAATCTTGGCTGCTCTGGTTTTTCTTGCTTGGAAGCTTGGCTGTCAAATCTTGCTTTGATGACTTTTTGTTTGCGTGTCAAAACTACATCTTTGTGACCATATGATTTTCTTACTTTCTAAAAGTTGTTGATTCACACTTTCTTGAAAGTTGTCTTTTCGATCTTTTGGTCTTTATTGCCAAGCTCTTGTTGCTGCTTTTTGATTGCTAAGAGCATCTTGAAACACGTTTTTTGTTGAGTTTTCACCCGTTTTGTGTTGTAAACTTGCAAAGTGTTTTGTTACCTATTCTTCGATCATAAAGTTTCAGTCTTGTTTAGAGCACTTTTGAAAATTCATTTTTGTTTTTTCTTTTGAAGAAAACTTATTGAAAACTTGGTTTTTACTTTCTTTGGTCTTGTTTGAATTTAGTTTCCTTTTTGTGAGTGAAAGTGCATTTTTGTTTGTCTTGAAACTTGCTTTTAGTGTTTGGATGAAAATGAGCATTAACAACTTATATTCTATCTAAACATCTTAAGTGGCAAATAAAAATTGATAAACAAGTTACTTTCATTTCTTGATTTAGAGTAGTCTTAAGTTTTGCATCAGCATGTACTCATTGCATTAGGATAAATTTGTACATCTTTTTAGGGCATCCATAGTTTTGTTAATTTTTGTGAGTGTGAAGCTTGAGTCAAAGTAAAGGAAAGAAAAGAAAAATTTGTTGCTTTCTTTGGAGTTCCTCTGAACCTAGTAGAAATTTCTTTCATCGAAGAAAACAAGTGCATTTGCATATAGTTTGGTTTTTATTAATTTATTTTGCGTCAAAACACCACAAGTTCCATTTCCGCTTATCCCTTGACTTAAAGAACAACCCATTTAAAAACAAGCGCTAATTAAAATACACTAAAGTTTTTTTATAATTGTCAAGTTAGACACACCAACAAGTTTTAGGATATTTTAGGGCCTTGGATTAGGCGAGTGGAGAGAAAACGCTCCAAGGCCATTTAAACTGTCAAACATAGGAGTGAAAATTCAATAGCGTTAGGAAGACCAGGAAAGGTCTGGATCTGGGAGTTAAGCACGAGGGTTTTTGATGATAAGGAAGAGAGATACCCCCTCTCCTACGTGTCGGATCTTACCTCAAGACTGTTCTGCCTGGCTTCTGACATGAGTTGGTAACCTTAGTTGCTTCTCCTAGGGATCTACATAGGTGGCTGCAGAGGGGAATCCCGTGGCACCTGAGGTCGACGTTGTATCACTCTCAACGGTACTACTAGAGGGCACCCTTGCAAAGCTTGGGGGCTTGCACTGGCACAGGCTATTGTTAGGAGGTCAGCATAACTTCCTCTGTTACCTTCGCTGGTAGGACTGGGCCGTCGTTATCCCAGACTATCTTCGGAAGGCCCCTTACTTCACTTTCTTTTATTTTGGTGTCCGGTCCTCATCACCCGGAGTGGAAATACTTGAAAGTTGTTTGACTAGCTGACATCTTTTAGGGACTTTTGAGTGCGTGCTCTGTGCTCTTAGTTAGCCTAGCTTTCATTTTTCTTGAGTCTTTAATTATATCTTACTAAAAAATTAAAAGTGGCTGACCGATCACCTAGACGGTCTCGAAGACTTTATGGTCTTTCACCACCAAGTTTAGAGCCTTCTCTTAGAAGGCGCAGAGGTAATACTGCCGGTCGGTTTCATTCCGTGGCAGTTGACGCATTGGGGATTGATCATCCCCTCAGGGGCATTAATGTTCAAAACAGGCCTGGTACTTCCGCAGAACAAGAGAGGAACACTCCAGTTCTTTCTCGAGTTCTCTTTCAACCGGAAGATAACATAAAGGTAGAAGAACTCCAAGAGTCACTAGCGGCTCTGAATTCTCCCCTACCTTCTAGCTATCCAGATGTATTACAATACATTGTGACTCCGATGCATAGACCGTCAAGTCCAGGTCATACTACACACTTACCATCGATGGCCACTACTGGAAGCATGGATCTACCACAAGTGCTACAACTATGCAGACTCCAACATCAGTACAAGGCGGAGGAACTATTTCCATCCCCTCTGCATCTTTATTGGGGTCTTTTGCTAGCACACTCTTGGTTGGGTCTACCTCCTTTCCTTCTACGAGTGGAAATTCCCAAGCCAATGCTTTTAGTTCTGGATTCTTCCCGTTTGGCACCCATTCACAGGGTATTCTGTCAGTTCCATTTAGTGCCTCCACATCCATGATGGGTGCGTTGGCTTCATTTCAGGGTTTTCCTTTTGGAAGTGGTCATATACCACATTCCAACACAACAATAGGATCTATGCGTTTTTCTTCTACAGGACAAAGCAACAATCCTTTTCAAGGTTGGACTAACCCTACGGTTAGTGGCATGGGAACTGGGAATCTGTTTTTCGGCCAACAAGGGAATATGCCGTACTCCACAATTATTTTGTTTCGAAGTATTCCTCCCTTAGCTTCTGCTTGGAACCCTTATCAAGGGTTATCAACTCCTTATAATCCTTTAGGATGGAGCTTCGCCGGTTATGGAGGTTTTTCGGCTGAAGTTGATCAAACTCCGAATTTTGCTGGATCACAAGGTCCACCTTTTGGTTTAGCTGGTTCTGCTGGTTACTTTGGGCAGCCTGGTGCCTTGCAAAATCCAAGCCAATCTTTTCATAACTTTGGGAGCTCCACCCAGTCTGGCTGGAATCCCCAAGGTCCTCCTAGGCTTCCTTTTCTGGCAACATTGAACTTGCCAGATCTCATGAAATTAACGAACGATCCAATCAAATACAATCCGGCCTGGCCTCTGGTCCCAACCAAACTCCCTTCGGACATTCCAAAGTTCGAGGGAAAGGGCGGTGAAGACCCGGGTGACCATGTGACCACATTCCATTTGTGGTGCTCATCAAATTCCCTTATTGATGACTCGATTAGGTTGAGACATTTTCAACGCACCTTGACTGGTAATGTGGCCAAGTGGTATATAGAGTTGCCAGGGGGTAGCTTTACATCTTTCGCCGACTTAGCTAATATTTTCTTAAATCATTTCCAGTTGCCCGTTCGTTATGATGCCAGAACTAAACTTCCGGCCAATTTTCATGAAGATACAACAACTCACATTTATGCTCACATTCAGGAATGGAGACGAAGAAAGAGGCTCATTAAAGCCGAAATTCGTCCAAAATACCGTCTCGAATGGTTTTTGAAATATTTACAACTTGAAATCTCTAAGATTCTGAGGAGCAAGCTATTTTTAGGGCCCAACAATTAGAATGATTTATTCTCAGTTTGGGATTCTACAAAAAATCTTGCCCAATGCTCCCAGGACTAAGGTTGATATAGCCAAGTCGAAGCCAAGTCCCCATGCAGATGGTATCATTGGATTGGTAGACACAAATGTGGTGAACCTGTTGAGTCAATTGCAGCAGTTGTCTTTGAAAACTACTCCTAACAACCAGGTCACATCGTCTAACCCTTCATCTTCCCAACCCTCTTCGGTTAATGCCGTCCAATTTGCCAACCCCAAAGGAAATCAAAATTCCAATGGGAAAAGAAAGGATGAGGTAAGAAAAAGAGTCAATATGGGAAGGCTGACGCAAATAAATCCGGCAATAATGTTAATGGTGGTAGAAATGAGTCTAGAAAGAAAGTCAAGTTTCTGTGCAAGTTATGTAGTGTAGACCATTTAACTCATCTCTGCCCAAAGATTCAAGATGCTCAGTGCTTGTTAGGGAAGCAAGGGACTTCTAGCTCTCAAGCTATGTTAACCAACCCTTTTCCCCAAGGGCAGCAAATGCTTGCTGGTGTGATTTCAAATCTTGGTACCTCCGCAGGGGGCAACTAGGAAGGGGAAAAAGCATCAAATGCTTTCATGATGGGTTCTAATGTCCATGTGGCCACTTGGTCGCGTGATTACGGTGAAGCTGAAACTTCCAAGCACAAAATTTCTCCCGGAAATACCGGCCTTCATATTGAGTGATCCCCTGTCGAGACTGTACCACGAATACGGAAAGGTTCCACTAAACGCGTGACCATTAATCCTAATGCTAGCGCTACCAATAATTACTCCATTGTTGAGGATGTGGCTCAGAGTCCATGTGCCATGTCCGCTTTAGAGGTTCTCCAGTCGTGTCCAGCTTAATGAAGTGCTTTACTTTCGGCGATAGGGGAAGTTGATCCAAATAACTCTTTAGTGCTCACTTTCGACGTGTTAAATGTGAAAAAGCGACTCCCTCATCATATGGATTTTCAAATAAAGTCTACATACTAGAAAATTAACATTTTTCGTACTGTTATTGATGAAGGAGCTTCCACATGCGTCATGTCGATGTCATGCTAGAAGGCCATCGGATCGCCTTCAGCTGTTCCTTCACCTACCCTCCTGACTGCATTTGATGGACATTCTCATAGGCCACATGGGATCATCCCGGCCTTTCCCATATGTGTTGGGGGGAAAGGTCATCAATATCGAAGTAGAAGTCATTGACACCAACCTAGATTACAATCTCCTCTTAGGAAGGAATTGGGTATATGAAATGGATGTTATTGTTTCGGCTCCGTTTCGTGTCATTTGCTTTCCTCATGAAGGGAAAATTGTTAAGGTTGATCAGTTGGATTATTCTCTAGCCGATCCTAGGGAAACTTCGGATTCTACTATTCCTTTAGTGGATAACCCTCATCCGCCTACTGAGAATCTAGGAGTTGGGATGTATTCTTCATTGATGGGTACCTTTGATTTTCCCTCTCCTATCGCTAGAATTAATGTCATTTCATCATCTAAGGAGTCTTTACGAGAAGAGTTCTTGTGAACTCATTATTTTTCAGACCCTTGGACCTTGCCTTCACCTATGACCACATTAGCTGAAGGACAAGTTCGCAGAATGGTATTCCCTATGTCTGCAGCAGAGCTTAGATATCAGTCTATCGTCAACTCTGCAGACAACCATTCTAGTCCTTTCTCTGAGGAGGAGCTAGATGGTGATGTAACCCCGGCCTGGACCCTTGATTCTACCTCCACCATGGACTGCTTAGATACGGTTTTACCTTCCGAAGAAGTAATCCTAGAAGTAATGATGGGTGTAGATCGACCTTGGGAAGACTTACACCATCGTTCATATTTTCTTCCTCCGTTGCAGGAAGTAGAATCTAGGTTCTCCGAGCTCTTTACTAGTGATGTTTGTATGGTATCAAATCCTTTGGCTCCAGCACACTTTCGTGCCAAAGGTAATATGTCGGTGATTTCAAAAACGATACCTATAAACATCTCTAGGAACCATAACGTGATTGAGAATCTCTTCATCGAAGTCGAATGTTCCTCTGAAGAAATTCAAATTTACACCGACCTGTTTAAGGAAATTCGAGATGTATTTGCTTGGTCTTATGAAGAAATGGCTGGCATTGATCCTTCTATAGTTCAACATGAGATCAAGACGTATGAAAATGCCAAACCGGTTCGTCAAAGTCTTCGACCAATTAATCCTAGGAAAGCAGCAGCCATTAAAGTTGAAGTAGAGAAGCTGCTCAAGGCAGGTTTCATATACCCTGTTCCTCTTATCGATTGGGTTTCTAATTCAGTCCCTGTGGATAAAAGGCAAGGAACAATCCGAGTATACATTGACTTTAGAGACCTAAACAAGGCTTGTCCCAAAGATAATTACCCCACGCCATTCATTGATCAGATTATTGATGAGTGTGCGGGTAATGAGATTTTCTCCTACATGGACGGTTTTTCCAATTATAATCAGATCTCTATCTGTCTTGAAGATCAGCATAAGACAACTTTTATATGTCCCTGGGGTACCTTTGCATATAGAAATATGCATTTTGGTCTTAAAAATGCTGGAGCTACTTTCCAGCGGGCCATGTCATATGCTTTCCATGAAATTAAACATATCATCAAAGCATAGTTGGACGATCTAGCTTCTCGTTCTCAAAAGAGAACTGATCACCCTAGTTATCTTCGATTGGTTTTTGAGTGATGTCGATTTTACAAGATCTGGTTGAATCCCAATAAGTGTGTTTTCGTGGCTACATCCGGTTGGTTATTAGGGCTCATTGTGTCAAATGAAGGGATTAGGGTTGATTCCTTCAAGGTAGAGGCAATAATTCAGTTGCCTCCCCCGTCCTCAATTCGGCAACTTCAAAGTCTTCAAGGGAAGGCTAATTTCTCAAGATGGTTTATAGTGAATTATGCCGAGATCACTAAAGGGTTTATGCATTTTCTATAGAAAGGAGTTCCATTTGTATGGGATGACTTTGCGCAGTGGTCATTCGATGCCTTGAAAAAGGCATTAGTCTCTGCCACGCTTTTGAGTCCACCAGATTATGGTAGGGACTTCCTTTTATATCTCACTGCAGCAGAATCAACCATAGGTATGGTTCTCGTTTAGGAAGACGATGCTCTCACAGTGCATGTGATTTATTATTTGAGCCGAGGCTTGATAGGTCCTGAACTTCGCTATTCTCCTATTGAGGAGTTGGCCTTGGCAGCTGTCCATGTTGTCCAGCGGCTCCGCCATTATATCTTGCTACGCAAAACTTTTGTCTTAGTAGCGGTCAATCCATTTCATTTTTTCCTTAGTAGGAGAGTGATTGGGGGCAAATATAATTGATGGATAGTCATTTTACAAGAATTTGATCTCGAGTTCTTGTCTGCCAAGTCTAAGAAATCTATGGTTTTTGCCGAGCTAATTTCTGAGCTGCCTTGTGGAGAGGATACTATTTATGAGGAAAGTTTTCCTAATGAACATTTATTCCTCATCTCTTCACTCGAACCTTGGTATGGATATATCATTGTCTATCTCTAGACTTCGAAGTTTCCCTCTACTTTCTCTAAGGATGAACGCCGAAAATTACATCACGTGGCTAGAAATTATGTTATCATTGGTGATACATTATATCGTCGAGGGGTTGATTCAATCCTTCGGTGCTGTTTAACCCTAGAGGAAGCAAAGTCAGTGCTCAATGACTGCCACAATGGAGCTTGTGGTGGTCATCTTTTAGGGCTTGCTACAACCCAGTGTATCTTACGTGCCGACTATTTTTGGCCTTCGCTCTTCAAAGATTGTGTTGAAGCGGTCAAACGCTGTCACCCCTGTCAAATCTATGCTTGGAAGATGCACGCACATCCAACTCCTCTTTTTCCCTTTGTCACTGTCGGTCCTTTTACTAAGTGGGGTATTGATTTTACAACTTCTAATCCACCTTCAGCAGCGAATCACAAGTACATTATCATGGCCATAGAGTACTTCACGAAGTGGGCTGAGGCCATGCCAACTTATAAAAATGATAGTGAAACAACGGCATTGTTCCTTTTTAATCAGATTATCTCAAGGTTTGGTATCCCGAGAGAGATTGTCACTGACCATGGCAGTCATTTCTAGAATCAACTAATGTCCAAACTAGCTCTCAAATTGGGTTTCCGGCAGGAAAATTTGTCTCCTTATTATCCTCAGGTCAATGGACAGGTCGAGGCAGTGAACAAAACTCTTTTGACGATCCTGCAATGGACGATCAACAAAAATCGGTCCAATTGGCATCTTATGTTGTATCCAGCTCTTTGGGCATACCGAACCTCCATAAAGATTGCTACAGGTTTTACACCTTTTCAATTAGTTTATGGGATGGAATCCATCTTTCCTATTGAATGTGAAATTCCATCTCAAGTTAGCTGTTGAGCTCCTTCTAGATACTTCTAGTCTCAAAGAGCGCCTCCTTCATTTGGAACATCTCTATGAGCAGCGTTGAGATGCCGCCACAATCAATGAGGCTCATAAGAAAAGGGTTAAAACTCAATACAATAAAGTTGTCCCTCCTCGAGTCTTTTCTGAAGGCGACCTTGTCTTGGTCTATGACCAAGATAAGGACGCCTTAGGGGTAGGCAAGTTCAAGCCTATGTGGTACAGTCCCTTCATAATTAAACGAGTTTTAGAAAAAGGGTCATATGAGTTAATCGATTTTGAAGGAAACAAGTTGGCGGAGCCCTGAAACAGGCTCTACCTCAAGAAGTACTTTGCTTAAGTAGCAGCTAGGCAATGACTTCTTTGTACATTTTGTATATTTGTACATATCTCATCGAGAGTTTTTTGATATCAACACTTTTTGGTCTACTGTGGCAGGTGTTGATGGATGACTTGGTCTATTTTGGATTTGTCGATGGTGCTAGTTGGCACACTCGGAACGTTGCTTCCGAAGCTTGGGCAATCTACTATCCAGCTGGTCAGTTGATGGTGTCAAGGGGAGTATGCGTTGGTCCCGCTTCAAATAATATGGCTGAGTATACTGTCGTCATTAATTTACTATCTGAAGCAATTTCTTATGAAATCAATTCGTTGGTAGTTTATCTTGATTCACAATAGATAGTGTCACAATTGAATAACATTTATCGGGTAAGGGATCCATGTTTATATCGCCAGTATTTAAGGGTGAGGTTGTTGCAAAGATCATTTACTTATATTAATTATTTTCACATTCCAAGATCTCATAATTGGTTAGTTGATTCTATCGCTAATCAATCATTAGACTGGCACATCAATCATTTATCACAATAAAATTAAACATCAAAATGTCGAACTATATATATCATAAAACATCTCGAGTGTACATAAGTGTGTCCAAAATAATATACAAAATTGGGACTCAAATGCCCATAATCATGTCCAGTACATCTAATGCCCCAGCTTAGGATGAGCAACTATGTAGGCAACTACTGCATTAGCCACACGCCTAAGAGTGCGAACCCAGTCTTGTGGCATGCCAACCACATGACGCTGCATCTCTATAGGGGGATCTTCTACGGTCTCCATTGGTACTCGGTGAGTTAGTCTCATGAAGTGTTGCTGAACTGTGTGTAGAATTCGCTCTGTGTCTACAGCCGCCTCTTCGGCCCCTCAGCCACGACGTCTATGCCGTGGGTACCCATCTGGTTGCACCAGCCCAATATCTGGAACATGGTCATCATATTAGTGATTTGAATCCTATCAAAAATATTTTTCAAAATTCATTATTATATTTGAAAAATCACAAAAAAAAAATCATAAAATCAAAAACACTTACCTATGTCACTCCATGCTGCAGTCCGTGGTAATACTAGATCGAGATCTCCTCAAAAGTCCAACCCAGCATAAGGGTAGTCATCTATGGCAATGATCTGCTGCTCCCACCAGGAGAAGTCATCATCAAATGCAGTCCGTGGGACATCCCCACCTCCTAGACGTTTCATCAAGTCATCCCACCTACCCATTCGTGGATCTCGTGGTGTGTTGATTGAAACCGGTACTCGAGGACGAAGTGCAGGGACCCTCTCAAAGAATAAAGAGCACAAAATGGTTCCATATCCGAAGTTTTTGGTCTGCCCTTTCTTGATGGAAGTAAGCTGGCTTTTCAGGCTGGCCAGAAGAGGAGTACACTAGTCAAATACGGTGGTGAGACAATCTACCGCCAAGCTCATGGCTAGCTGTGATGCCTGGTGCAAAGAAGCTGATGCGTTCACTCTAGCTATGGTGAACAGGATTATCCTCAGGGATAAAATCTCCACATGTTTGATTGGAATTTGACTTCCAACCTTTTCTGGATGTCCCGGGCAATATATATGTACGTAGTCCTCAATTAAGAGACTGCCTCATGATCTGCCTATAGAATGTACTACCTCTCTCCTCCGAGAAAGGCCAGTGATGAAATAAATATCTTCAACCTCTATCTTGAGCGGCATCTGATCAATCATAAACACGTCATCCTCGATGCTCCAATAGTGAATGAGCATTTCGAGCAGGCGAGTGTTTGCTTTCATATTTGGCATTTTAAAGAACTTGAGCAAACCACATCCCCGTAAGGCATCCAAAGCATTAGGATTGTTCATAACCTCATCATCTACTGTGTTATGCTCTCTTTCTATCCAAGTGACTGGCATACTGAAGAAAAAATGAATTTAGACCATTAGTTTTTTTGTCTGAAGTTTTTGAAGCATATATGCGGGTCCGTTTTACACACAGTCACATGTAGGGCCTGCGTATACATGGGTTTCATATATCCAACCCGCGTATATGCCATGACGCAATTTTTGACAAAAATTCAATGGTAAAACTTAAATTAAAAATTCTAAAACTAGTCACAATTGAATACAAGACAAGTTTAAGGGTTACCTAGTGATTTTGGAAGGATCTGAACGGTTGAATTTGGTGTATGGGAAAGTTTGCTGCTTTGCCTCCACTCCTTTGCTCTCAAAATCAAATGGTGAAAATGGTGAGTCCAAAAACTATTTTATAGGCTTTGAAAATGCAAAATTTTTTCAAAACTTGATTTTGTCTGGTCTCATGTAACTTTTAACTTGGGAGTTTGGAATGTCGAGAATGGTTTGAGTTTTAGGACATTTAGGACACTTTTTCGACAGTTTCGAGACGGTTCCATGACTGCTGACCCATCATGGCAGGTATCATTTTCTCACTGGCATATAGGTTAGGGAAGCCCTTTTTCCGTTGCATTATGCATACTAGCCTCCATTTGTAGATACACTTGCCATAGGGTCGATCCCATCGTGTTATGGTTCGTAAACCACCTTCACTTTCCGATTTTTAAATCATGACATGATGATAGAGCCATCCTTTTCATGGGCATCGTAGTTAGCACCTCACTGACATTTGTTGCCCATGCTGCCTCGATCTGAGTAGGCTTCGGAGTCCTTTGTAGTCTCGCCATGACTTATGCGATGAAGACTCATTCCTCTTTGCTTCTTCACTTCGTTATGGCCTTATACCCTAGAGGCTCCTTTGTGTTGAGTTGTACTACTGCATTGCATTTTGACCATTTGCACCTTTTGGCCTTGAGCCGGCTTCACTTGGACTCGTGTTTAAGCCAACTTTTGACCATGATAACTGCAAAATTAAACTTGCATGCCCTTGACTTCTGCAACTTGACACACATTGATCCGTGGAAGGAACACACCTTTGAGTGTCTTTGACCAGTTTTCACCTCCCTGCATTGAGCATAGGATTGTTCCAATCCCAGGAACTAGATCATCTGTTTCATTGACACTCGTTCTTTCCACTGTACTATAACATTCTTTTATTCTTTTTCCAGCTTAAATAAAAAGACAAAAAAATTATATATTCCAAAAAAGAGTGGGAACGGGACAATATTTCCGCTTATTGTTGATAGCTAGAGTCAGTCGTGTCGCCCTTGAACAAAGCACTCAAAACAAAGTCTCCTCCATTTGGACGGGATTTAGTTTGACTTAGGTACGCCTTAACCTTGTTATTGAGTCAATTCTCCCCCGATTGGTTATCTCTTCCAATCATATGGAGGGTTCGTTCATGCCTCCTATACGACGAACTTATACAGAGTCATCATATGCTGCCACATAGTCACATTGAGTCGTGCTTTTGTTCAAGGGAAGTTAGCTTAAGTCGGCCTCTCTACAGTGTCTTTTGACTCATTTTTCAGTCGGCCATCCCTGGTTTTCAGTATCTTGTCTTTCATCACATCAACTATATTGGTCCTTTACTCGTGCTGGTTTGAGAAGGTCCTCATTGACTTCTTGCTGGCAGGTCTTGTCCTTATCAACGACGACATCTTGCTCTAAGGACAGGCCTAGAGCTGCACCCTGGCCCTATTTTCATTATTGATAGGTTACCTTGTGCTCAGTATTGATCAATATCATGGGTCTTCGACTGAGTGGTTTCCCTTGTGTTCGACATCAACTTACATTATCACACATTGGGATTCATGCAGTACCTTGGTTTCCATTTGACACTATTGGTGGATACCTCGCCTCTGTGTCAACTTTCATTATTGGTTGGTTTAGAGGGTTTCTGTCGTGCGCTAGCCACATCTTGTGTATACCAGAAACGTGCTTCAGTCAGGTTACTACATCTTTTCTCATCTGATTCCTTCCACATTATTGGCCTACTGGTTACACTCGCGCTAGATTGATGAAGGATGCCTTAATGCCTTCCTTCTAGCAGATCTTTCCCTATCGACTGCGACTCATTGCTCTGGGGCAAAGATCTAGATTCCATTTGGTAGTACCTTGGGGTTTGCAGTCATTAGTGGCAGATCCTTCACTATCGACAATGGGAAACCATCATTGTCTCCTGATTGATAGATTCTTACAGGTGTTCGACTTCAGCTCATCTATTCACACTTGTTAGATTGTACTGGGTACCTTGACGCTCATTATCATTATCGGTGAGTAGTCTTGCGTTTGTTAATGGTATACACCAACAACTAGTAATCAACGATTTATCACATGGTCAACTTCAGATCATTTATTCCCATGGTGTAGAAATGTACCACGGCGGTCGGTGAAGACCTCAGGTTGTATCAACATTCATTGGTTTACTTGATAGTTGCTCCAATTGCTGCTAGTTGATACCACTCTACCTTATATGTTGCAGTCATTCATGGCGACATTATATATGCTGGCACCTGAGTTTGCAGTGTAGTACCATCTTACTCCGTCATGTTCATTTGGTACTTTTTGGGATCAGTCTTTGATATTAGTGATCCGCTTCATCCTTCAGCATCATTGACATTCTTATATGTGATATTCAGACATGTACTTGTTCGATCATGATTAGATGATCCATTATGTATTTTCCAGTGTTTATACTTGTATACTTAGTGGATCCGCTTGTACTTGATATGCGGACATGCTTTACTTTCTTTGAGCATGGGTATGCCCGCCTCAAACAATGTTTCTTTCTGATCTCCTTTTGTGGCTTGGCAGGCTGAACTCTGGTGAAGTCCTTCTCAGTTTTTGACAGATTTCCTTTCCATGCACTTGCTCAATACATTTCGGCCATCATGTACCAACGAGTTCCCAACTAAAAAACTACTTTAGGAGAAGTATAAAAAGGCTTCAATGGGAAGGCCTAAAGGAGGAGAAGAGAGAGAAAGATCACTCTATTGAGATTATCCCTGACCAGGTCTGAAGATCCTTGTGCTTCCAGCACTTCCCCCATTACAAGAAACCCTTGTTTCCTTGTGTTATGAATTCTTTCTACTACTTGAGATATCTTGGAGTAAGTCATGGAAGAAGTTTGTTGAAGGCTTGAGACTGGATGAATCCAAAGGACGGTTCTTCTTGGAGCCTGCGAAAGGAAGACTCAGGTGAAATCATTCTTTTCTGTACTTTAGTTATCTATAATAAAAGAAACACTTGTATTGTTCTTGATACAAATATTCTTCATGTTTATGATATCAATGTTATGATTCACATATGAATGGTTGTTTTAATTGCATAACTAACTACCTTTCAATATGCTATGAAGATGATTTTTTTATGATGTTTGGTCAATATACTGTTGTACTTTCTGGAATTGATTGTTTTGCAGGTTGAAGGACTAAAAGGAACTCCAAGAGGGTTTGGACCCTGGCTGGATCTTCCCAAACAAAGGACCCCCAGGTGCACCTCTCTTCCCGTTGTTTGTTTATATTAGCACTATGGCTGTGTGCAATGTGTGTTTTTCTTTGTAGATAACCCTCGATCTGCTAGGGTATCAACCCAAGAGCCTAGGGGAATTTATCCCTTAACAAAATTAGTGACTCCGCTGGGGACAACAGTATTGTTGTTCCTAGTTTGGGTTTAATCAAGTCAATCACGGCTCAATTGTCTATTTGCTTGCTGTTACTGTGTAGTTTGTTCTTGTAGGAACCTGAATTGTAAGTTTGATTAGTTTCTTCAGACTGTTTTTCGTTTTTTCTTGTAAACTTTTATATACACTATTTTTCCAGTTTACAGAGGCGTATATACGCATGTTTCCTTAAGTTAACCAGCGTATATGCAGGTTTCATTCCAGACCACATCAAGAAATCCCAAGGGTGTGGAAACCTGGTTCCAACACCCTCCCCTGCTACCTCAGGTGAGACCTCAGTCCGTGCTCCACGGGTTGTTGCCGAAAGGGCCGGTAGCTAGAGGGTTTGTTTGGCTAAATTAATCTTCTGAACCTGGTTCAGGCCCTAATAATCCAACAAATGGTTCCGTTACCGGGACTGGGATCTGCCGAAGGGATGACTGATGTCAGAACATTGGAACCCTACAAAGAAAGAGCTTAAATATTGGTTGGATCAGAAGCTTCACGAGTTCGTGATTCATGAAAACAAAAATCTGCGGATATAAGAGGAAGGGTGGTTGGATCGTTACATATACACAAATATCCACAAGATCTTCTTTGCAACATTCCTGATAGAGTTGTACGAGTGGATCGCGAGGTTAGTTGATAACGTGGGAAGGTGCAGACTAGATCAACCTATTGTGTGGACTCCAGAAGTGGTGCGAAGGCTAGAAGCATTGGAAGATAAAATCACACGCATCGTAGATCACTAGTTGGATCGGGTAATAGGAGGGTTTATCACTGAATTCACAATAGACACAACTATGAGTTATAGTGAAGCAGAAAGGCGCTTTCTCTAAGGGCCGCGGGGCAAGTATATCAAATCATTGAATACTTGGATTAAAATGTTGTTATGTGAAAAACGGATTATGCACATTCATTAATGTCCGGTGTAAAGCGAAGCGGAAGAGGCCCCCGAGGAACCGAAGGATTAGAGAACAATCCTCTGATTTCTATTTCACAAGAAAGCAAGGAGGAGCTCGCAGGGTTCTCTCCAAGAAGTGCAGTCCAGTTGATTAAGCAGCACATTTCACTGATACCACCACCTTCCACGCCATCACCTACTTCACCTACATCAAATCCATCTTCATCGACCCCACCTCCGCCACTACCGAAGGTTGGGATGGCAAGCGCAGTCAAGTTGCCAGTATTTAGCGGTGTAGGAAATGAGGAACCAGGTCAGTTCTGGTTTGTGGTAAAGGCTGTATGGGAAGCTCAAGGCATAACAGATGATAACATCAAAAAGGCTACTCTGGTAGCGCGTTGCAAGACCATTATAAAGTACTCAAGTGATCATCCACATGCAGGAATAGCACGATCCAGGATGCATTGAACAGAGAATTTGGTCGGCCAAAATCAGAGGCGCAGTCGATTATTGGGTTTAAGGAAATCGCAATGTTACTTGGCGAAACATCCTGGGATCTGGATCAGAGATTAAAGAGCACCATCCACGAGGCTAACATGACATTGACAGATGCGTAGCACTGCACGTGGTTTTTGGTGTCTTTGACACCACATTTCAGGACAATGCTATCACAACAAAAGATCTCAACCCAAGCCGAAGCATTAGAGACCGCAATGTGGTTGCATGAAACTCCAATACATGATCTGGGGTTGGGAGTTCAACAAATCCATGCACAAATACAAAACCTATGTTTAGAGATGCGAAGTTTGAAACAAGGATAAGCGCCTCAATCAGAAGTGTGCGAAGAGGTGCAGTGTATCAAACGTAAGGGCCAGGGCCACAATAAAGATCACTATCCGATCTTTGCGAACTATGTGACAGTGGGGGGACCAATACCATTGTGACCAGAGGTATAAGCAAGGCCAAGCATGGCGCTCACACTCTAGTGTGTGATTTGTCAGGTGGGAGGAAAGCATGCCAAAGAAAATTGTCATCTATTGTAGAACTTGAGACAAACCCCTCCTCAGCAATTATTTAGTAACTTCTGTAGGACGATGGGCCACGTTGAAAGAAATTGCCAAAGTTATGAGATGTTGATGGATCGAACACCTAATTACAAGATGCAGATGGAGGTACGCAGGCAGGATCCCACTGCAGCAATAGCACAGGGTAGATTCCAAGGACATGGATGGGGGTGAGGGGGAATGGGACCCAGACACGGACGAGGACAATTAATTTGCTATAATTGTGGAGGACCGAGGCACTACGTGCATGATTGCACAAATCCAACCAAAGATTGTTGCCCGTACTGTTACCAATTTGACCATGAAATAGTCGATTGCCCCACGCTAATTGCTCAGATGCAGGAAAAAGGGGTGCTTCCAACTACCCCCACTCAGAACATCCAAATGATGAAGGCTGAACTGCACGAGGAAGACCCTAACGTGAATATGATGCTTAGAAGTGGCGCAACTACATGAGAAGATAAGGGGAAACAACCAGAGAAGGATGCATGGGTTCATAAGGCCCCCACAAAACAACTGGAATTTGATTTGGAGCGTGCAAAGGAAACATTTATGGAAGCTAAGAAGAGCTTCATGGAAGCTTCTACTTTAGGTAGCAAGGATCAAACAGAGCTGGGGAGGGATACTTCTATGCTAACTACCTTCTTAGAGACATGCATGAAGTTACTACAGGATGCTAAAGCGGTGAAGGGACTACAAGAGTTGATAACTAGGTGCGCAGGATCGGATGAACCTCGAATGGTCCAGAAGCTAGGCAAGCATGCGTTGCGCACCAGATGGGAAATGCGATTGACTGCCCAGATTGGGGACTATGAGATGGATCAGGTCATTTTGGATTTGGGGTCAGACGCGAATTTCCTACGTAAATAGACCTGGGAGCGCATGGGTAGGCCCACAATACAATGGTCCCCTATCCAATTGCGAATGGTGAACCAACAAAAGATCCTGCCCATGGGAAGGCTGCAAGGAGTTACAGTAGACATCGATGGTGCAAGCATAAAAACCGATTTTTAGGTCATAGAAATTGTGGATGATAGTAACCCATATCCTTCATTGTTAGGGATAGACTGGGCAACGGATATGAATGGAGTCATCAATGTAAAAAAACGAAACGTGAGATTCGAAAAGAAATCTCTCTGGAGAGTGGTTCCGTTGGACCCAGCCGAAGGGGTGCGCTATACTGAGCCAGTGCATGACAAGGACAATGATGGTGAATTGAAATGTATCTACTAGATCACAACGCAAGATCAGGACAGGGTGAATCTGACAGTGGATGAAAGAATCTCATGGGACCATGATAGTTCCTGCACGTCGGACTCAGATGAAGATATTGAGCGATGGAAGACACGACAACATGAGGTAACGACATTAAATTGCAATAGGATGGTTAGATCACTACGTCTTTCAATGATAGAGGCAAGGGAGTGGCCCACTGATGAGGATTCCATGAAAGTGAAGGAACTAGTTGACCAATGCGAAGCGACAAAGCCGAGACAAAATCTGCAGGAGGTATCTACGGAGGCATCGCGTGCGACAATTGCTTCAGGAGGGGGTACATTGCTCAAAGATGCGGCGAAAGTGGTGTGGATGTTGCAAGTAAGTGAGCGCACGGGTTGAAGGGAAAAATAGGGTAAGCATCCATCGCCAGCGTAGGTTGAAGGTGTATGGTGTGCAGACACCAACCAGATCAAAATCATAAGTCCGAATTCACCACAGCAATTTGGTTCACCAACGGTCCATGACAAAGTCAGGAGGGGAATAGGGGGAAGCACGCATAGCGTCCGACCAATAAAATGACCCAATAAGGAGTTGCAGATACCATGGGGTCAATGTGCCTATAATAGAAGGTAGAAGGGAGCCCAAAATAAGCGGGGTAGCAGCAGGCCTCGTGAAATCAGTGAACAATGGGCGCGGCTAGGAAAGAAAAGCATGCTAAGTGGGGAGGGAATCAGCAAGATGGAAAGTAGCGACACCCACATCGGCCGTTCGCATCAACACATAAGGGAACCAGGCCCAGTTAGGCCTTCCGCAGAACCAGAAAAAGCCACAATCTTGTTATCGTGGCTATGCCCGCACCTACGGAAGGATACACCCCTCACAACAGTGCACGAAGAAATAACAGTGCCAAAGTCACTCGAAAAGTGCTCGCAGCCCGGGCTAGCAGGAAAGCGAAGACATCGCACCTGGGGTACGACCACCTGACTAGCTGTAGAAAGCATAGTCTCAACACCCCAAGCAGTTGAAAGAAGGCGTAGGACTATAAACAAGTCTATGGGAAGCCGACACGGAAAAATGGTCCTATACAGAGTCATTCGATATGCAAAATTGCGGCTGCGCCACAGGGGTTGCACTGCCGCGCAGAAAGGTCGAGAGGTGACCGTTAGCACCACTATTCTTAACAAGAAATTCAAGTTACGATAGGGAGGAGCGGGAGGCGGGCCATTAATATAGAAGTTTCGGGCTAGATACGAATAGATCTGTCGCCTAGCCACTTTTAATGAACTGAAGGTGGAGGGAAGGGATCCCTTCAAAAGTACAAGTTCCTATCAAAACTTGTCACAAGCACTGGGTTATTCGTGATTTGAACTAGTAAATACCAACAAACACTCGGCTACCAAGCATCATATGAGCTCCATGGTGAGAACCCGAGCATGGTTCGTGGAAGAACTATACTCAACCCAGGAGGAGCCAGATGAAGTGGTTGCGGCCCCCGAAGTTCCAAAATCCCCATGCACACCGTGGCCTCAGAAAAGCAAGCAGACAATGGGGTCAATCAAGGTATCACTGAGATTCAGTAAGTTATCAGTAGCCGAGAAGGGCAAAGCAATCACCACCGAACTCGAGGAGGACGACGAATATTTGCAGGCTTTGATCGCTCAGATTGAAGCACAAGATGAGGACGAAGAGGATGTTTTCCAAATACCTTCACGACCCCCATATATCTCCCCATGGAATGGCACGGCCAAGATACCAAAGGACCTGGATGCTACAAAGAATACGCTCGAGACCCCGCTTCTTCCAGATGAGATAAGGTTCGATGGTTTACAGCTGGGTCGAGTCCCGAGCATCAAGTTCGAATATTGGGACCTTGTGGATAGCAACAAGCTCACTGGATTGACTGAAGACAAACTATTGCTGCGGAAGTGGTTACTAGGTGTGGAGAAGGTGAGATTACTTAATCTACGGTGGATACCCCTCTATCACCATGCGACCATCACCATTTTTGTCATCCGGCAGTTACTATGTCTGGTACATGATGGGTACCTCTAGTTGGAGGATCTGATTCCTATCACAGCTGATTTAGTACACCGGATTACCCACTTCCCTATCAAAGGGAATGACCCTACAAACATAGCTTGAACGAGTAGCGATGTGGGTCTCGCATAAACAATGAAGGCTAAATATAAATTGGAGAAGCGGAAGCGGGGGTATGTCATAGCAAGCATCAAAGACCAGGGGGTGCGAATCACCACCCAGCTACTAGCCAGTAAACTAATGAGGAAATGCCATGTAGATGAGGTGCCAGCGCTTATCATTGTGCTTACGGAGCAGTGCACAAAAGGGGTTTAGTTCAACTGGGCGCAGTTTTTATGCGACGGATTTTTGAAAAATTGTCAGGAAGCACAGGACAAAGGTAAGACATTTCATTATGCATGGTTGCTACTATCAATCCTTCTGGTTGCAGGAGAACTGTTCTAGGGTAGCCAGTTTCCCAGCGTTGAGGACAGCTTACCTGAAGCAATGCGGTATACTTCGCTCTGGGCTACAAAGGATGCAACAAGGGTTTCTAAAATCAAGGTTTTTTGGACCTTCATGGAAGGGAGTATCTGGACACGGATTGGTTGTAGACCACGGATGTCTCCAATCATATACAAAAATTTCTAAAGCATGACTGAGTTCAAAGCGGACGTGCATAACTTATATATCCAGGCACAGAAGGATCGAAAGCGAGCATGGGTCACACTTCCATTCATTGCAACAGATGATGCCATTTATGAGGTATTGGCAGCATGGACTCCAGAGTGGCGCACCCTAGACAAGGCCATCCTAGAAAAAATGGCAGCATAGAAGCGACTCACTCAATTGGCAGAAAAGACACGACAAAGACAAAAGGTAGCTTTGTAGTAGGAGGCAATCAAGGAACCAATAGCCGAAGAGATCACGACAGATCAGGCAATGGCCTTGGAACAGGACACACAACAGGAAAAGGAGACATAGGAACGCACGAACCATCTTACAGAACCAACCCAAGTCAAGCGGCCGCGCAACAAGGAATTGTCGCACACACGCAAAAAGTCAAAAATAGCGAAGGCTTTGGAGAAAGAGTTTATGGACAGAAGCAAGCCAGTGAGAAATGTCCCTACCAGTGCGTTGGCAGAGTTGATCACAGAGCATACAACTGTGTTGGGGGAGATTCGAGCGCAGCTGTAGGCATTACAAGTGCGACCCCCAGGCGGGGTTATCCTAAATCTAGCAGAGGACACAGCCATAGCCAAGCAGATGGTGTGCACTCACACAATGAATACCTTAGCATTGCCAGCAGGCGCTATCCTAGCAGAAGTTGAAGGTGAAGAGTGTAGTTGGGGCTTGAATCTGGCCGCCCTTCCAAGAGAAACACTATACCAACTACAAGATGGGGTAACTAATGAGCTTCATGCCAGGGACGACTACGCCTTTCAAACCTTGATGGAGCACAAGGCCAATCTAGACCAGTTCAGTCTCTAGCACGATGACTTGGTCGCACACAACCAGGACGCCAAATAGGTGGTGACAGAAGCTTGTAGTAAGATACCAGAGCTAGCTATCCCAGCTGAACTTCCAACAACAGACAAGATTCATCACATGGATGCAGGATTTCGTACGGCCCAAGAGGTGGCTTCGAAGGCTCAATTGAAATTGAATTTACAAATAGAAGAGCTAAGACTGAAGGCGCAACCACCCACACCTCTAAAAGTTTGAGAGCAACGTCATGGTGAAATTCAAGCAGGACTGGGAATGATAAAGCGTGTTTTCCAAGATTGCTCGGGCCTGTTATATCAGTCCCTCCTTACGCTCACCTCCCTCCAGGAAGACCGAACCATCCAAGAAGTAGAAAGAGAAGCGCAGGAGTTACAACAGGCTTATGACACGGCCCGAGGGATTGTGTAGACGGTCGCTATCACCCAGCGGTTGGCTAAAATGAAGGAGGCCCAAGCTCTCAAGGCACAAGTTGACGTCGTGCAGCAAAAGGAGGCAGTGCTTAAAGAACACATCTAGCCATGGCTTGATGAAGCATTCGTGGTCTCCACAACCATCGAGGGAAAGTTAGCACACATGTAGGTAGTATATGATCCTGGATAGGAAATTGCAAGCGATACTGATGCATTCGTAGCTCGCGTGGAATAGGTACAAAGGATAGCAGAAGAGTTTATTGCAAGTACAAGCGATGTGCAGAAATTGTTGACTGACCTCCGCCTGAAGATTACCACACCAGCCGAGTGACTTGGGACGAGTCACGATGATTGTGTTGGGGGCTTGTTGGGTAGTAAAGGCCCCGCATAAGGGTTTTGGGGCTCAAAGCCTGCAATTTTGGGTAAAGGTATGGAAAAGACTCTGCGAGATGTGCGAAGCACGAAGTGGGATGAGTCAAGTCAAAGGGTTGTCCGCCCAAAAATAATGTAAAATGTGTTGGCCTGCCCATGGTCCCTGGACCATGTGACTGTATAAATAGAGCAAGGCTCTATGATTAGAAGTTAGTTTTTGATATGCATTATTGATCTGAAATGTAATGGGTTTATGAGGCAAGACGTTTTGGAGCGTCTGTAAGTTCGAGTCAAGTGTGTTGGTGGGTAGATAAAGGCTCTGCAGCTGTGTGCACACATGCCTAGTAGAGTCCGCAACTGTGTGCGCGGACCCCTGCAGCTGAGTGCGTAGGGTAGATCCGGTTGTATTGGCGAAAGAATTGAATAAAAGATAAGTGGGTTTTGAAATACTATGTTGGTTTTGAATTATCATGGATTTGGTTAATTTCCGGTCTATTTATCTATTTGATCTGTGTGCTTATGCTTATATTTTAAGTTTATGCAAATCTATAAATTTTTGAGTTCCTGCATTGGTTATCGCTATTAAATGGTTGCTTAAAGATCATAATAAGTAGATCTGATCTGTAATGAACTTAGTAATAATAAGTATTAAATATTTTCCTAGTTTTGGATCTACGTGAAGCAGAGTGGCGCGAGGCCACAGAACGGTGCGCGCAAACCTTCCAGACCACATCAAGACATCCCAAGGGTGCGGAAACCTAGTTCCAGCACCCTCCCTTGCTACCTCGGGTGAGACCTTAGTTTGCGCTCCACGGGCTGTTGCTAAAAGGGCCAGTTGCTGCAGAGTTTGTTTGGCTAAATAACTCTTCCGAACTTGGGTTAGGCCCCAATAAGCCAAAACTATGCAGCAGATCTCTTCCAGAAGTAGGCCATCTTACCATCAATCACATCCTCCATCTGATCCATGCCCTACAGGTCTCCCAAATATCACCTCAATTCTGCCCTAGTTTCTTGCAATTTTCATAGAAATTATTCCTCTCTCCTTGAACAAACCCAATCATCTTTCTCTCTCCTGGTGGTTCATGGTAGACCTTAGGTGCCCTAACACCTCACCCCAACCTTCATCCACCTTTTCCACCCACTCTCACACCCTCAAAATAGTTTAAATTGCTCTCGGCCTCCTCGTGTAGTTTCCATGTTTTCCTCGTGTAGTTTCCTTGTTTTCCTCCTGTAGTTTCCCTATGTCCTCCCGTAGTTTTTCATGTAAGCTTTCTTTTGAAGGCCGAGTGTGGGAAAAGCCTCCAGAAGGCCACCTAATACCTCCTAGGACCCATCCACACCATCTTACATCCTCCCAAGCTCCAAAACCTCCCTCTAACGCCACTTGTTCGCTGCCACACTCACACAATAAATTAGATGCATGATTAAATTCACATAAAAACACATAAAAATCCACAAATATGTTTTTTTCCTATTTACTTCCAGAAATAGCATGGTTACATGTTTTTTACTTTCTTGAGTAGTTAATGGCATTTCTTTCATGGTTTTCATAGTGTTTTTGGCAAAAGTAGAATTGGCTTGCTAATTAGGGTTTACTAGGTTTTGCTTTACATTCCAGTGTTTTTCCTTTGTGCAATTGGAATAGCTTCTGTAGAGTAATCTTTCTTTCCTTTCATCACACATAGAGCTTCTTCTAAAATCTATAGAAGTTGGCTTGAGCTCCTAGTGATCTCGTGCCAGTTGACCAAGTGACAACTTGCAGTGAGAACTAGTACTTGTGCATACAACACCGACGCTTCCAAGTTTGTTACGAACTACGAGGTTGATGAAAGTAAAGTTGGCAGCCCAAAAGTTGCACAATTCTTGCTGCGATACTGGCGCTCACCACTTTTTTTGGTGTTGTTGTCGAGGAAGCATCAGAGTATTCTATGATTACTGCTTTCTTCTATTTCTTCTTGCAACATTCTGCTAATAGTTTATTTCAACAAAAGTAGACTAGTCATTTCTTTTCTTTCAAGTTTTGCATTTCCTTGCTTTCCTTTTCAATTCTGCAAATTTCATTTCGGCAAAAGTAGACTAGTCATTTCTTTTCTTTCAGTTCTGCATTCCCTTACTTTCCTTTTCAATTCTGCAAATTTCGATTCAACAAGTTCATTTCAGCTAGTTGCAATTTGTTATGTTCAATCACAATTTCAGTTTTTGCAGGTACTATCAGTGCGGGGAAAAAGAAAAAAAATAAATAAACCAAAAAGATTTCCTTTCATGCCTCATAGGAATAGAGATAACTTAGGAAAAAATTTTCCCAACACCCCCACTGCTTCACACAACCAAGCTTCTCTCTTCTTCGGTGGCTGCGATCAAGAAGAACCCTTAGGTGAACAACCAGACATATTTGAAAAACCTATAGGGGAAGAAGAAGAAGAAACCATTCCTCTGGAGCCAATGGCTGAAAATAGAAATGCTAGGGGAAATGGAGAAAGAATAGAGGGTACCTTTCCCATTCGGGAGACCAATGGGGACACCAAAATGAAGAATATAAGTCCTTTAGCCCTACCTCACTTCCATGGTCTAACTACAGAAGATCCTGACACCTTCTTGTTTGAGTTTCCTGTCATCTGTCAAACTTATGACTATGCAGAAGATGAACAAAAGTTGAAACTGTTCCCTTCTACTCTCAAGGATGCAACATTGCGCTGGTTCGTGGGATTACCTGGCAATAGCATCACAACTTGGGCTCAGATGCAGCAAGAATTTAACAACAAGTATCGAGACTATTGTAGGTCAAAAGATACTAAAGAATATATCTTCTGAATGACCATGGGAAGTGATGAGTCCCTGGAAGACTACGAAGAGAGGTTCCAGCTCAATTACAAAAGGGCTAGGTGTACACTTGAACTTGAGTCTCTGAAGGTGGTCCTGCTAAGGGGAATCCACGAAGACCTTTTAGACACCCTCCATCTACTGGCCGGGGGAGACATCTGCCAACTATCCTATGAGGACATAAAGAATGTTTTTAGAAACCATTCTAGAGTAGCCAAAAAGAAAGGTAAGGGGAGTCAACCCATAGCCAGTACCTCTTCTTCCAATTCGTCCATAAAAGGGGAAATTGGAAGCATGCTGGAAGATTTCAAGAGTGAGATGTTGCAGACTCTTGCTATGCAAATGGATACTTTACATATCAAAAGGAAACAAGAAGAAGCAGAGAGGGCTTTGGCCATTTTTTTCCCTAGATGCCCCAGGAGGCATCCTAGGAATGAGTGCCCATTGAACTCTATAGAGGTTTGTTCAGTCTGTGAAGAAAATCATTCTATAGATAAGTGCCCTTCCTTGTCCAGACTTAAAGCTGTATACCAAGGGGCCAAAGGAGGTACTGAACAGATCTATTAAACCAAAGAAGGTCGCCTGGACCTAGACCATACTAGCAAAGCATGCAAGGGACATCTTAGTCATACTACAACCCCAACCAAGTCACCTCCATAACTTCTTGGGGTCCCCCTGCTCATCCTTCCTAGTCCACGCCTCCTCCTTGGTCCTTCACATCTCAATATCATGGCCAACCAATCACTCATTCATTTCAACCCTATGCTCAGCCACAACCTCAGTGGAATGCATCTCATCAGGGGTGGAGGCCCCAATACAACTCTCTTCTTGCTCTTCCACCTCCACCACCTGCCCAACCACAACCATTACCTTCTACTCCACCAAAGCAATCCCAAATGCTTACCCAGCCAAATCCGAACCCGAACAACTGATAGGCTCAGCAAGTGCATAGTGGGGAACTATCATGCCCAACTTATGCTGTGTAGATTCAAGAAATCAACTTGTGATCTGGGAAAGTTCTCCCAGATAGCCAGCCTCCACCCAGGGAGGTTGAGGAAGAAAGAGGAAAGCAAACCTAAATCAAATTCACCCTTTCCTGAGAGACTATCCATGACAATCTAGCCTACCCTAGAAGAGACTGAAATCCTGGGAGAATTGAAATATTTATGTGTGAAGATACCACTTCTCGAAGCCATAAAAGATGTGCCTATCTACAATAGGTTGATCAAAGAGAAGTGCTTTAGGCATCGAAGAAGGTGCAAGAGAGATACCCCAACCATCAATGTCATAGGACAACTGTCCAACCTGATGTTGGGGTAGATAATCTGTCCAAAATATCTGAACCTTGGAAGCCCAATAGTTGATGTCCACATCAATGGCACAATGGTCCCACATACCTTGATTGATCTGGGAGCTTCCATTAATGTGATGAAAAAGGTCACAATTCTCCTTGAGGAAGACCACGACAGTGCTGTAGCTAGCAGACCACTCCACCGTGACCCCTGAGGGGATTGTGGAAGATGTGATGGTCTCCATTGATTCTTGGGAGTACCCTGCTGATTTCTTAGTTCTTTAGCCAAAGGCAAATCTCACTGGGTATCCTCTCATTCTGGGATGACCTTGGTTGCCTACAACCGATGCCTATATCAGCTGCCGAGCTGGGAACATTACCATAAAGAACGGGAAAATGTCCAAGCAGTTAACCCTATATCCTCCTGCCCAACCCTTGCTAGAACATGATCTACCTCTCTGGTTGGAGGAGGAGGATTAGGATAAAGTTTATTCTACGCCACTTTGTGCATTGGAAATCACCATGGGAGGAAAACCACAAGATGAGGATGATATGATTGAAAATTTGATTTAGAATCCATCTCCCAGTGCATCACCATTAGAAGACATAGTAAGAGAAACCCAAAACAACCCCTCAGTTGATATTTGTGTGGCCGACTGTTATAGACATTTTTGGGCACTGCAACCCCAATCATAAATGTACATAAACTAAGGGCTCCTAAGTTCCTAAAAGTGTTGCTTCACTACCTAAAGGAACAAGGTCAGCTGATTACATCATCTCCCAGAAGTTCTCCACAAAAAACTGCTCAGAACTGGTCAAAACGGGACCATACTGAATGCCCAGTGCAGAGGGTGTGATGCATATCACCTAATACACACAGGAGGTGTGATGCATACTGAAAAGTTCTTCTACAGGGTGCGGTGGACGAGAATAGACAAGTGGCAGAGACAGTTTGCTAAGTGGATGATCAAGGAATCTTCTAGAAACTTCTCATATGATACTTGCCTCTCAGAATTCGCTCAAGGATGAGTAAGAGATCAATGAAATCTCCAAGTGGAACCAAGAACTATCAGAGAGAAGATACTAATCACAAAACCCAGAGCTGAGTCACACCTTTGCAAATATCTATATATGGATCTCTCATCCCAGAGATCCAGGGGGTTAGAGGCTGGAATCTTGTATCTGGTAGAGAAGTGTTGTTGGTTTTCTGGTGAAACTTCATAGTGTTGGGTGATCTAAGCTTTACTTGAGGTGAAGAAGG
>APFE031756819.1:2098-20022 GCA_000404065.3 Pinus taeda | reverse complement strand
CTTGAACTGAGGGATGGCCGAATAACATATTGTCATCTACAAATTGCTGGTGAGAGATGGCAGGAGCTTGGTTGAGAGCAATACCTTTGATTTTGCGGGAGAGGATAGCTGAGTTAATGCTGCGTCCTAGTCCTTCAGCCATGATGACAAATAGGAATGGCGAAAGAGGATCTCCTTGTCTAATTCCTCGGGATGGTCGGAAGGTGGAGGAGGGGATACCATTGATGAGGATAGAGAAGAATGAGGAGGAAATTAGATTGCTTATCCATCTGACCCATGAAGGAGCAAAACCAAAAGCTTTGAGGATTGTTTGCATATATTCCCAGCTTATACTATCAAAAGATTTGGATAAATCAATTTTGAGTAACATACCTGGTTTTTTTGCTTGCTTGAGAGAATGTATTATTTCATGGGTTAAGATTATCCCATCTGTAATCTGTCTTCCCTCTACGTATCCGAATTGTTCTGGTGAGATAATGAGGGGTAGCAAGGGCTTCAGTCGTAGAGCAACAACCTTGGAGATGATCTTGTATATTATGTTGCATAGTGCTATTGGTCTGTACTTGTCTGGTGAAGGTGAATCCTCTGTCTTGGGGATCAATGCAATAAATTTTGCATTCATACCCAGGTACATCCATCTTAGAGTTCGTGATTCTTCCACTACCTGCCAAACTTCCCATTTGATCATTTCCCAAAAGTGTTGGAAAAAATTTGAAGTAAATCCATCTGGTCCAGGTTCCTTTCCTGCTTTTAGTAGATTCACCGTTGTTTCAACCTCTTGAAGACTTATAGGCTTGAGAAGAAGAGTGTTGTGGTCTTCAGTGATTAATCTAGGTATATGTCTAATGATTTTGTCGATCGCCTTTTTCCTGTTTATATTGGGTTCTTGGTTCATTTTCTTGAAGTAGTTGAGGAATTCCTTTTCTATTCCTTCATGAGTTTCAATTTTGGTGCCCTGTTCATCCTTGACATAAGAGATTTGGTTGCTCATTCTTCTTTGAACTGTAGTTTTGTGAAAAAACTTCGTATTCTTCTCCCCCTCCTTCAGCCATCTGACCCTTGATTTTTTCCTGCATAGTATTTCCTCCTGTAGGTCTCGTTCTAGGAGTTTCTTTTCCATGTCTTGCTCCTTCTGAGTTTTCTCTTCCGTCCGTCCCTCATAGATCATTCTTTGCTAAATCTCTTTCATTTCTTTATTGAGGATTTCCTTTGCTTTGAAGATGTTTCCGAATGTGGATTTGTTCCAGCGTTTTATTTCCTCTTTGAGGTACTTCAATTTCCTTTGAAATCTAGACATTTTTGAATCTTCAGTTGGATTGAAGTTTTGCCATGTGCCTCTGATGAATTCATGGAATTCCGGATGAGATAACCAGAACGCTTCAAACCTGAAGGGACGTCGAGTATTGTTACCTGGCCTGTTCCAATGCAGAGCAATGGGCCAATGATTTGATCCTGAATATGGAAGGATGGAGGCGGTAAATTCACCCCCTATGTGTACCGCATTATCTGAAATTAAAAAGCGATCCAGACGCGAGGCTATTTGCTGTGGATCTGCCCTTTTATTGCTCCAGGTGTAGAGGCCATTTGTTGTGGGTAGGTCGATGAGCCAATTATTTTGAATAAAGTCTTTCAATATTGAGCCGTCCCTGTTAACTCTGCAATATTCCTCCTTTCTTTTCCTCCATTGACGCAATCATATTGTAATCTCCCCCTGATACCTAGAGCGGATATGTTCGATCTGTGTTTAGCTGCATTAACACATATAGGATTTCCACCTTGAGTTGAGTTTCTTGCGGGAAGTAAACATTTGTTAGATGGCCATAAATATTCGTCCCAAGTAGGTGAAAGGTTGCTTGAATGAAGTGTTTGTTTGCATGTATGTTTTCTAGGTGGATCCTTCTTGCGTCCGAGAGCACTGCAAGTCCCCCTGAGGCTCCCTGAGCATCCATAGCCGTTACTAATCCTCCTGGCCATTCTTTAGCTGCTATTTTTTCCAAAAATGTTGAATTGCATTTAGTCTCCTGCAGAAAAAGAATTGCTGGATTTTCCTCCATTAACATATTTTTTAGAAGTATTCCTTTCCTTGGGCAGTTAAGCCCTCGAATATTCCATGAAATCAGCTTCATTGAGAGGGTTTAGGGTCAGTATTAAAATACTTGGTTAGTTTGGCATATCTGCCTGACTCAACCAAGACCTCTCCAATCTTGATGGTTCTTTCTAAGGTGGTTTTCCTTCCTCGCTTTTTACTGTCTTTGGTGATGAACTTCCCATCCCATTGACTGCCAATTTGAACCCCTAATGAATATTTTTTTTGAGCTTTGTTGAGAACTTCTACTAGATTATCCACTTGTTTATCAGGTATTTTATCGAAGTTACCTGTTTTGCATGCTTGTTCCAGACCTAAGATATCTAGTTCACCAATATCTATTGATTCTGTATCTTCTTCCATGAAATGTGGTTCTTGATAGCTTCCATCTGCTTCTTTCTCTTTGCTCGTGCTAAGATTGGTGTTGTTTATTTCCATATCCGGAATGCTCCATGTTTCTGGGACAGATTCGTTCTTATCGCTACCTTGAACTGTCTCCTTTTCCCCTGCTTCCGGTTGTTTGCCTGCTTAGCTCTTCCTTTATCTGTCTAGGAGATTGGCGGGTCCTGCGAATCATCCTGGGCTAGGACTGCAAAACTGTTGCTTGTAGAGGGTTTTGAGGGTTCCTCTGATGATGTCTTAGGAGGCGCAGTAGATTTTCTGTTTCCTCTTCTTCGATTTGTTAGCTTGGTGAATCCATCAGAAGACTGTTGTTCCTGGTTGGCTGGAACTGTGGGTTTAATGTTTAGAGGACAATCTTTAAATAGATGTCCTAATGCATGACATTTCCTACACCTAAAAGGGACATGCTCGTAGTCAATTAATTGAATCCAATCTTGATCTTCATGAAAAAGACGTACCGTATCAGGCAGAGGCTGTTTCAGATCCATATAAACGCAGATCCTGGCATAGGAGGCATGAGAGGTATGTCTTATTGTCTTTGTTTCTTCTGCTACCTTGACAAATTCACCTAGGACTGCGCCAATGGCTTTTAGGGACTCGTCCTCCCAGTATTCCCATGGTAGCAAATACAATCTAATCCAGACCGGTGCCCAGCTCAGATCTTCCTTGTCCGGGTTGAAGTGAGCTACCCATTCTCTCAGAAAAAGGCCAGCGGAATTAAAGAAGTAAGGTCGCCCATCAAAGACCCTGTTTCGGTCTTCCAAGCAATTGAAGATAGCGGTAAAAAACCCTTTCGGCCCTAGAAGTAGGGTTATTTGTCCCTTTGGTCGCCATTTGACATCGATTCAGGTTCGCAAGGCTTTCTCAGTAGGGCAGAAGCCAATAAATTTTCCTATGAGAGCATGGTCTCTCATATATTGTATTCGTGCATTGATACGATGACTCGGTAGCTCCACCTCTGGCCTATGGGTAGCTACTGGCTTGCATGTGGATGAACTGACTTGTGGCTTGTCTTGCTATTCCTGTTCATTCTTCTTCTGCTGTTTGTCCTCTGTATTTCCTTTCGTATATGTCGTCTCCTCTCCTGAACTGCCAATGGGCCCTTTCTGTTTATTGCTTCTTGGATAGGTCGCCCCTCCAACCCCCTGAGGGGTACTCATTGAAACACTCAGCTCAAGCCCTAGGCCCCAGCCTACGTTCTGCCTCCGTCAGAAATGGTCGCCGCTGTGCAGGGGGGCTGCCGTAGCAGGTAGCTGCGGAAACCCTAGCTTCTGCTCGCTCTCCCGTGATCGCCTCCCTTCCCGTGATCGCCTCCTAATCGAAACCACTTTCATATTTCTGCAATATTTTATGTGTTCCATTGCTCTGTAATAAATAATTTTCTAACAATGCTGAGCTTTTGAGGTGTTGGAGTGTCCTTGCCATACCTTAATTCTTGGAGGATCCTAAAGTCATAACCATAAACAATGTTGTACCTCCACTCGCAGGAAATTTATTTGATTATTTGATAGCTAACCTCATCCCAGGGATATGGTATGCTAGCCCTTCTAATGCCATTTTTATCTTCAATAGGGGTTTCATTATTTTGGGAAAAGTTCTTCTTGGCAGCCTGGCCAATTGGTTTCTCATCTTTACTCCAAGGCAACCCAAGAGGAAGGGTAGTGACCTTATTGATAAATTCAGGGTTATCTCCATGGAAAGACCTCTAATGGTGATAGTGGCATGAGTTTTTGTGTGAGTGACCAGAGAGAGAGCAAACTCTTGGGAAATTTCCTCATCAAACCCTTGAAATTTCTCAAAGAAATTCATCTAGTTTTCCCTTGTGAAGATGTCCAACACTTGAGGATGTGCATGGAGCATAGTGGAGTTAGTGGGCTCCTTTCTCATAAACCCTCCTGTCATATTGTTTATACTCTTTTGGAAAACCAAATATGGAGGTGGAGACAAAGAATTATGAGAAAAACAGAGAAACAGAGGAGTCTATGTTTTTTTTTTTTCTAAATAAGTAGATTTTTATTTATTTTTTGTTTTTATTTTATTTATTTATTTTATGTATTTTCTCCTCTCCTAAAGACTTATTTCTTACTCAAATTGAGACCACTTCTTTCATATATTGATATTCAATAGGGGGTATGCATGAACCCTACCTTTTCATACCGAGAATCGTGCTAAAAAATCATGTTTTCTCCCTTCAAAACAACTCACTACCCCTCCTGTAGAAGCCTGTTGTCCCTCTTGTAGATTTCTTGCAGTTTCTCCTATAGAAAACTTGTAGGTGCTCCTGTAGAAAATTTCGAGAGCAAGAAAATGGGAGAGATCGATGGAGGACGGTGGTTACGAGGCTGTGGGGGCACAAGGAGATTGTTGTAGCTGAGTTATGAGGAGAGAATGAAGGAAAAGGTGGTGAGAATGCTCGGGGAGGAGTACTTATTATCCTTTATGGATATTTTCGGTGAGGAGTGCTGAGCTGGAAAGATATACGTTGGGCATATTTGGACCATTGGTCCCCACGTGCCTGGTCATCATGGCCCCTCCTCGTAATCATCCCTCATTATTACATCAGAGTTCACACTTCCTCCACTACCTGTCCTTGGCATCTTCTACTGGAGTTGATTGTGCACACATGTGGGTGACATCTCGAATGAATGGAGTCAACTAGATGAAGGTGGCCAAGTTAACTAGCCACCTTTCCCTCGTTCAACCTCGACCATCTCATTTCTCTTTCATGACTTCTAATTATAGAAATGCAAACAAAGGAGTGACTTAGTTACTTACCTGTGATCAAAGTGTATTGGCTGTTAGGTGGAGTGGCTTTCTCTGTTGCATGCCTTTATTTCCCTTTTTGCATGTTGTGTCTGCTTGCTAATTTGTGGTTGTGTGCTTGTGTATTTTATTCTCTGGTTGGATCTGAGCTTTAGGTGGCTTTTCAACCTTCATGTTTGCACTCTTTTGCTATTGGTGTTGGATTTCTATGGGATCAGCTCCTACAGGAGCTCCGGTAGCTACTTCTCCCCTTGAAACTTCAGCTTATTCCTATGCTTGGAGCTTGAGAATGATGCCATAGGTGTAGATAAAGATGGAGAGGTAGTAGGTAGGCTTCAGGTGAGGTTTATGGTGCTTTTTCCTCTCACTTTTTTGTTTTTCTTTTCTTCATATTGGAAAACCTTTTTTTTTTTCTTTCTGTGTTTTTCTTGGACAGGAGAAAAATGATGCTTAGAGTGTGATGTAGGTTTAGAAATGATGTCAAGGAGGTTTGAATATTGTAGGAGGGATATAGGTTCTTCATGAACCTTCTTTGTCCCTCAAATTGCCTTCTGGAGCTACTTCTGGCTCTCTGTAATTCCTAGAGGAGCCTCCTGTAGAAAATACAGTTTTTGAAAAAGTGGTACAATGGGGTGAAAGAAATGCTAAGAATGATGGAGGAAGGCGTGGAGAAGATGAGATGGGTGCTGGTATGTATGTCAAGATCCCCTTGGCACCTTCTTTGCTCCCTGTAGTCCTCTTGCAAACCTGCAATGCAACAAAAAAATTCATTTTCTTTCTTCTTTTTCTCTCCTATTTTTTTTTTTTTTAAACAGTTAGGGTGCCTCAGAGAGGTTTTCACCCTAATTGCCTACCTTGGGTGCCTCCAAAAGAGGTTTTCACCTAGGGATATTATTCGTTTTTCCCCTATTTTTTTATGTCACTAGGCCACCTCAGAAGAGGTTTTCAACTCAATGATGGGATTCAAGTGCCTCATGGAGGTTCTCACTTAAGTCCTTTTTTTTTCTTCAGTGAGTGGGTGAAGTGGAAGCTAAGACATGCTCCACTACCATCACTGTTTTATTCAAATCTTCAATAAACTCTCACTTGGAGAGGGGTTTCTTATATACTTTCGACCAATATTCATTGAAAAGCTTGGGGATGTCTTCATCATTAATGGTTCTAATCAGAAATGAACCATTGTCATTGCATTTCTCCACAGTGTAGGGTCCCAGCCATCTTGTCCTCAGCTTGCCTTTGAAATCTTTGTATCTTGAATCATAGAGTAGTGACCAATCTCCCTCTTGGAATTGCTTCTCCTTGATATTTTTGTCATGACATATCTTTCTATGAAGCTGAACTACCTCTGTATGGAGAAGGGCTTGCAATCTGTATTCATCTAATCCATTGAGATGAAGTAATCTCTCCTTGTGTGCCTGGCTGAGGTCTAGGTCCAGCTGAGTTGCCATCCTTAGGGTATTGAATTCAAACTCTATTGACAGCAAAGCCTTCTTCCCATAGACCAGTTCATAAGGTGTGAAACCTATGGTGGTCTTCCATGTCGTGTTGTAGGCCCAAGTGGCCTCAACTAATCTGTCCACCCAGTATTTTCTGCTGCTGCTCACTACCTTGGTTAGGATCCCTTCCAAAGCTCTATTAGTGACCTCCACTTGCCATTGTTTTGTGGATGGTAACGGGTGGAAGTCCTGTGCTTGATCTTATGATGTGTGAGCAGGTCTTCAATCAGGCTGGAAGTGAACTGACTGCCTTGGTCTGTGACCAACTCTCTTGGATATTTGAACTTGTATAATATTTTTTCTCTCAAAAACTCAGCTACATTTTCTTCTATCGTTTCTTTGATTGCTTTTGTCTCTGCCCACTTTGTCAGGTAGTTGGTGCACACAATGATGTATTGTTTCTACTATGAAGGAGGGTTGATAGGCCCCACAATTTCCATGCCCCATTTCTCAAATGGCTCAAAGGTCACTTGAGGTTGCATGGGCATCTCATCCTTTGGAGTAGGTTTCCCCATCCTTTGACACTGATCACACTGGCTTGTATATCTCCTCACATCTTGATGAAGAGTGAGCCAGTAGTAGTCTGCTTGCAATATCTTGAAGGCAGTTCTTTTTGCTGCAAAATGACTTCCACAAGGCCCGTCATGATAGGTCAGGAGGATGTCAAAGACTTCCTCCTCCCTGAAACATCTTCTCAAGATCTGATCTAGGCCAAGTTTGAAGAGATTTCCCCCAATCCAGGTGAAAGGGCCACTTTTCCTTACTATCTTGCTTTTCTCTTTTGAGGATAGGTGTGGTGGGAACTGTGCTGAAACCAAGTAGTTTGCTATGTCAGCAAACCATGGAGATAGTACTGATATAGAAAATAGGTCTTCATCTGGCATTTGGTGATTCACCATTCCTTCTTCACTTGCAGGCACATTTACTTTAAACAAAAAGTCATCAACAACATTCTCTTTACTAGGCTTATTAATAATTGTCAAATCAAAATGCTGCAGTAAAAGCAACCATCTAATAATGCAAGCATTTACATCTATTTTGTTCATTAAATATCTAATTACAGCATGATCAGTGTGCACAAAGGTTTGATAGCTTGTGATATAATGCCTGAATTTGTTTAAGGAGTGCATGACAGCTAGGAGTTCCTTCTCAGTCACTGTATAGTTTAACTCTGCCTTTGACAAGTTTTTGCTTATAAAGTATATGGCATAAGGTAAATTTTCATCAACTTGTCCTAAGGTTACTCCTATCACTTTGTTCGAAGCATCTGTGTGAATGCAAAATGGTAGGGCCCATTTTGGGCCTCTCAGAATTGGGGCAATCATGAGCTTTCTTTTCAAGGTATCTAAGGCTTCGTGACAGTTTTCCGACCATATGAACTCAACATCTTTACCTATGAGGCTAAACAAAGGAGAGGCTATCTTGCCGAAGTCTTTAATGAATATTTCGTAAGATCCGGCTAAGCCTAGGAAAATTCTGACATCTCTCACCTTTTGAGGAAGTGGGACCCTTTGGATGATGGCAATTTTGTTGTGGTCCACCTGCAGTCCTTGCTGAGATATGGCATGACATAGCACGGCCCCTTCAGTCATCAAGAATTCACATTTTTCTGGACAGAGGGAAAGGTTCATCTCAATAGACTTATCTAGAACTTTTCCTAGGTTGGATAAAGCTTACTGAAAGTTGGAGCCATAAGGAGTAAAATCATCCATGTATATTTCTACTACATCATGAACCAGTTTAGAAAATATACTCAATACCACTCTTTGGAAAGTGGTTGGGGCATTGCAAAAACCAAAAGGAAGGACCCGGTATGCAAAGGTACCCCAAGGACAAGTGAAAGTGGCCTTATCTTGGTCTTCCAGGATGATTTGAATTTGATTGTACCTGCAAAACCCATCTAGGAAAGAGAAATTTTTTTTCCCTGCCAGACTGTCTAACACTCGATCTATGAAAGGTAAAGGAAAGTGGTCCTTTTTAGTGTCTTTTTTCAATTCCCAATAGTTGACACAGATTCTCAACTTACCATTTTTCTTTGGCAGTAGCACCAAAGGAAAGACCCATTCACTCTCAGAGATGGGATAGATGAATCCTGCATCAAGCAACTTCTGCAGCTCTTCCTTAACAATATCTTTAAGTGCTAGATTCATCCTCCTTTGAGGTTTCCTGATTGGTTTGCAATCCTCCTTGATGTATATATGATGAGTACATACTAAAGGGTGCACTCCCTTCATCTCCTTATAACTCCAAGTGAAGGCATCTAGATGTTTTCTCAGTAGGATGCATAGCTCCTTCTCTTGGGAAGGAGATAGGGATGGATTGATTTTTAATGTTCTTTCTGGGTCAAACTCTATATTTTTGACATAGAGAGAAGTAGGGTCGACCAAACAGAAATTAGTTGAGGAGTTGTTTGGTGTTTCTCTTACTTTGTCCTCTAATGGTGATACACTGGGAGGTGGATTCCAAATCAAATTTTCAATCATATCATTCTCTTCTTGCAGTTTTCCTACCTTGGTGATTTCCAATGCACAAAGCGATGCAGAATAAAATTCATCCTCATCCTCCTCCTCCAACCAGAGAGGAAGATCATGTTCTAGCAAGGGTTGTGCAGGAGGATATAGGGTCAACTGCTTGGACATATGCTCGTTCTTGATGGTCATGTTCCCAGCTTGGCAACTGGTATAAGCATTAGCTATAACCAACCAGGGTCTTCCCAAGGTGAGAGGATACCCAGTGAGTTTTGCCTTTGGTTGGAGAACTAAGAAATCAGCAGGGTACTCCCAAGAATCAATGGAGACTATCACATCTTCTACAATCCCCTCAGGAGTCACGGTGGAGCGGTTTGCTAATTGCAGCACTATCGTGGTTTTCCTCAAGGAGCCCTGGAGGTTAAGTTTGAGCATTGTGTCCTTTGTGATCACATTAATGGTAGCTCCCAGATCAATCAAGGTATGTGGGACCATTGTGCTATTGATGTGGACATCAACCACTGGGCTTCCAAGATCCAGATATTTTGGATAGATTATCTACCCCAACATCAGGTCAGATATTTGTCCTATAACATTGATGGTTGGGGCATCTCTCTTGCGCCTTCCTAGATTCCTAAATCACTTCTCTTTGATCAACCTATTGTAGATATGGCTTGGAGAAGTGGTGTATTCACACATAAATGTTTCAATTCTCTTAGGAGTTCAGTCTCTTCTGGGATAGGCTGGATTGTCATGGATAGTCTCTCAAGAAAGGTGGATTTTAGGTTCACTTTCCTCTTTATCTTCCTCAACCTCCCTGGGTGGAGGCTGGCTATCTGGGAGAACTTTCCCACATCACAAGTTGATCTCTTGAATCTCCACAACATAAGTTGGGCATGATGGTTCCCCACTATACACTTGCTGAGCCTGTCTGTTGTTCGGGTTCAGATTTGGCTGGGTAGGAATTTGGGGTTGCCTTGGTGGAGCAGAACATAACAGTTATGGTTGGGCAGGTGGTGGAGGCAGAAGAGTAGGAGGAGAATTGTATTGGGGCCTCCACCCCTGATGAGATGCAGTCCACTGAGGTTGTTATTGAGCATATGGTTGAAATGAATGAACGGCTGGTTTGGCATGATATTGAGATGTGAAGGACCAAGGAGGAGGTTTGGACTAGGAAGGATGAGCAAGTTGGCCCCAAGAAGGTATGGATGTGACTTGGTTGGGGTTGGAGTATGCCTGAGATGTCCCTTGCATCCCCTGCTGGTATGGTCTAGGTCCATGTAGCCTCCTTTGGTTTATGTAATAGATTTGTTCTGTGGCTCCTTCAGCCCCTTGGTATACACCTTTAAGACCAGGCAAGGAAGGGAACTTATCTGTATAATGATTTTCTTCACAGACTGAACAAACTCTATAGAGTTCAATGGGTACTCATTCTTAGGATGCTTCTTGGTGCATCTAGGGAAAAAATGGCCAAAGCCCTCTCTGCTTCCTCTTGTTTTCTTTTGATATGTAAAGTATCCATTTGCATGGAAAGAGTCTGTAGCATCTCACTTTTGAAGTCTTCGAGCATGCTCCCAATTTCACCTTTAATGGATGAGTTGGAGGAAGAGGCACTGGCTATGGGTTGTCTCCCTCTACCTTTCCTTTTGGCTGCTCTAGAGTGGTTTCTAAAAACAGTCTTTGTGTCCTCATACGCTTGTTGGTAGTTGTCTCTCTTGGCCAGTCGATGGAGGGTGTCTAAAAGGTCTTCCCAAATTCCCCTGAGCAGGACCAACTTTAGAGACTCGGGGTCTGGTGTACACCTGGTCCTTTTGTAATTAAGCTAGAACCTCTCTTCGTAGTCTTCTAGGGACTCATCACTTCCCATGGTCATTCAGAAGATTTCTTCCTTAGTATCTTTTGTCCTACAACGGTCCCTATACTTGGTTTTAAAGGCTTGCTACATCTGAGACCAAGTTGTGATGCTATTGCAAGGTAACCCCATGAACCAGTGAAACGCTGCATCCTTGAGAGTATAAGGGAATAGTTTCAATCTTTTATCGTCTTATGCATAATCATAAGTTTGATAGATGATGGCGAACTCAAACAAGAAGATGTCAAGATCTTCTATAGTCAAGCCATGGAAGTGAGGTAGGGCTGAAAGACTGATAGTTTTCATTATGGTGTCCCCATTGGTCTCCTGAATGGGAAAGGTACCCTCTAATCTTTCTCCATTTCCCCTAGCATTTCTATTTTCTGCCATTGGCTCTAAAGGAATGTTTTCTTCTTCTTCTCCCTCTATAGGTTCTTCAAATATGTCTGGCTGTTCACCTAAGGGTTCTTCTTGATCGCAGCCACCGAAGAAGAGAGAAGGTTGGTTGTGTGAAGTAGTGGGGGTGTTGGGAAAAAATTATCCTGAGTTATCTCTATTCCTATGAGGAATGAAAGGAAATATTTTTGAGTGGTTTTTTCTTCTTTTTTTCCCCATGCTGATAGTACCTGTAGAAACTGAAATTGTGATTGAACAAAACAAATTGCAACTAGATGAAATGAACTTGCTGATTGAGAATTGCAGAATTGAAAAGGAAAGCAAGGAAATGCAGAACTGAAAGAAAGGAAATAACTAATCCACCTTTACTGAAATGGAAATTACGAAATTGAAAAGGAAAGAAAAGAAACAAAAAACTGAAAGAAAGGAAATGGATAATCTACTTTTGCTTAAAGGGAAATTGCAGAATTGAAAAGGAAAGCAAAGAAATGTAGAACTGAAAGGAAAGAAATGACTTGTCTACTTTTGCTGAAATAAACTATTAGTAGAATGTTGCAATAGGAAATAGAAGAAATAAGTGATCACAGAATACTTTGACGCTTCCTCGGTAATGGTGTTAAAAAGTGGTGAGCACCAGTATTGCAACAATAATGCTGCAACTTCTGGGCTGCCTACTTTACTCTTATCAACCCAGTCGTTCGTAACAAACTTGGAAGCATGGGTGCTGTATGCACAAGTACTAGTTCTCACTGCAGGTTGTCACTTGGTCAGCCAGCACAAGATCACTAGGAGCTCAAGCCAACTTCTATGGACTCTAGAAGAATCACTATATGTGATGAAAGGAAAGAAATATTACTGTACAGATACTATTCTAACTGCATAAAGGAGAAACATTGAAATGTAAAGCAAACCTAGTGAACCCTAATTAACCAAATAATTCTAATTTTGCAGAAAGCACTATGAAAACCATGAAAGGAATGTCATTGCCTACTCAAGGAAGTAAAAAAACATCTAACTAAGCTATTTCTAGAAGTAAATAAGCAAAAAACATATTTTTGTATTTTTATGTGAATTTGACATGCATGTAATTTATTGTGTGTGAATGTGGCAGCGAATAGGTGGCATTGAAGGGTGGTTTTCGGACTTGATAGGATGTAGGATGGTGTGGATGGCTCCTAGGAGGTCTCAGGTGGCCTTCTGGAGGTTTTTCCCACACTCTTCCTTCAAAAGAAAGCCTACAGGAAAATCTACAGGAGGACAGAGGAAATCTACAGGAGGAAAACAAGGCAACTGCAGGAGGTCTACAAGAGGAGGCCGAGAGCAGTTTTCATTGTTTAGAGGGTGTGAGAGTGGGTGAGAAAGGTGGATGAAGGTTGGAATGAGGCGTTAGGGTGCCTAAGATCTACCATGAACCACTAGCAGAGAGAAAGATGATTGAGTTTGCTCAAGAAGAAAGGAAGAAGTTCTATGAAAAATGCAGGAAACCAAGGCAGAATAGAGGTGGGGTTTGGGTGACCTGTAGGGCATGGATCAAATGGAGGATATGATGGATGATAAGATAGTCTACTACTAGAAGAGATCCGCTTCAAAGGAACTGACAGTCAATGAATAAGATCAAGCAAGAAATGAAATGAGTGCATCTAGAAAAACAAAGTTTTGCATCAAAATAGTCTAAACTATGATCTATGGGAGGAAATACTGAGAAATGGTGCAAGAAAGGAAAGCATGAAAGAAGACTATTGCAAATCAGGAAGTGAGCATGATGAAGAATATCTGAAGCAAAGCAAAACTAGACTATTATCCTGCCAAAAAGCTGCAAACACTAGAAGTCCTATAAATCTGTGTTTTTGGGGTAGCAAGAGAGTATTTGCCTCAACTCATGGTCCTAGAGGGAGGAAGAGAGGCCAAGGAACTATTGCTAGCCTTTTGAATATTTTCTGATCACTTATTAACCTGCTACAAAAAGCACAAATGAAAGCAAACTATTAAATCATCAAAAGCAACCTATTCTTAACAATGAAAGAAATACATCTAACAACAAATTAATATTGAAACTGATGTAAGCATACAGATACAAGTAAAGAGAAGCTTGGCTACCTAGACTGGGCCCTAACCTGAGAGCTTCATCCCTCTAAGGTAACTCAGTGTTAGCTCAAAAAGGATTCCATCTTCATTATAAAAAAATATCAAGTTTACATGAGGTTGTCACAAAAATAATAAGCTCGAAATTTGAGTAGGGTTTGCATAAGAAAAAATCCGACCCTAGTGAGGCATTAGGCCTCTCTACTTAGACCAATGAAGCTACCAATACCTTCCTTAAAATCAGGGAGGGTTGGTTCCTAAAACTCAAGATAATCATCAGTCATCCTCCACTTGCTCGGTTGCCTTCTAGTGCATGATTCGAATTCTTGTACTCCGAGTTGAATGAAGGGGAATTTGAAGTGAAGAAGAATAAATGAGGGGGATTCCCCCTAATAAGTACTCTCCTTTGTCCACTTTGAGTTATTATTGCCATTTGTCCACTAGATCCTTTACTTTGACCTCGAAATCCATCAATCATCTGCATTAAATACATGTTAGACCACATGGCACAATAACTAACTCAACTCACTCTATAAGCATAAATATAATCAGAAAATCATACAATAATCTAAGAGAATGGTTGATTTGACTAGGTTAGGAGGTAAAATGAGCCCATATAATTACCCATTTATGAGGCTCATCATGGAGTCTACCAACAAGGTGATCAAATCCATCCTCACCAAAACAGTAAATTTGCATAGGAAGGATTGGGACAGCCGGTTACCTGAAGCCTTATGGGCTTATCAAACCACTTGGCAGAATAACACAAGACATACACCATATAAGTTGGTATACGAGAAAACAATTCTTTTTCCGATAGAGTTCCAGATAAAAACCTTTCGAACAACAGTCCAGTTGGGATTAGATCTCTCAAAAGCACATCAGTAAAATCTATTATAGTTAAATGAGTTATATGAATTTCAAAGAGATGTTGTTCAACAGAACGTCTTAGTACAACAACAATGAAAAAAGTGGCATGACATGTCTATTAGGAAGAAGTAGTTCTAACCAGGTGATTGGGTACTTCTCTATGACTCTAGAATTAAACATTTCAAAGGGAAATTCCATACATGCTAGATGGGACCTTATGAAGTAGTGATAATTTTCAAGAATTGAGCTATAGGGATAAAAACTATTGATGGGAAAAATTCAGTATTCCTTGTGAATGGACATAGAATCAAGGTATATTTTCAACCCCTCACAAAGGATGAATTCATGCAGCAAGTGAAACAACACCCTGAGTTAGAGATGGTAGGTGGCCATGCCAACCTATTACAAATCTGATTTTCTCTGTTAAAAAAAAAATGACAAAAACTAAAAATAAAACAAAAAAATATTTTGCTATGATTGTGAAAATCAGTTTGAGGATATGGTCATAGAAGGATCAGCCTGAAAACGAACATACTGGCAGGAAGATAGAAATTTTAATAAAATGAGAATGTTTCTTGATCTTTATATGTGCTAACTGTCACCAAGAAGAAGTAGGTTTTTAAGTGCAGGAACCAAGCCCTTATCCAAGTTTGGGACAACCGATAAGAAATTTTTTGTGCAAACAACACTCAATTCCCGCTGCATTTATTTTTGGTTCGACACTATCCAGGAAGATTTTTGAGGTGAAATTCTTCCCTTCTTCTATCTCCTTTTTCATAAAATTCCCTCTATTTTTTTTTATCCCATAAAGTTTACCACCTATTTCTTCATACGGAAATTGTCCCTATCTGATTTCGTTCTTCCCTCTTTTTCCTTTGACCATTTTTTTCCCAAACCGCATTTTCGATATGTCCCTCTTGGTAGTCTCACTCTTGAATTCCTTGCCATAATTTCCTTCCCATTCTAAAAATTTACCCCCTTTCCCACTTCTTTTCTCTCTCATGGATCATATTGTAGAATCTGATTCAAGCTTATGAAGCAGATCAAAAGGCACGTATTGATACAAAAAAGCTGGCGAATAAAACCTCCTTTATGATTCAACAAATCCTTCAGAATCCACCCTATGAATTTTATCAGAAATGTTTGGCCACAATATCCCTCGTGTAGGTATATGTGTTTAGTGTATGCATGTTCAGTGCAAGAATGTTCAGTGCAGGAATGTTCAGTGCAAGAATTTCTGGTGCAGAAATGTCTAGTGCAGAAATGTTGAGTGCAAGAATATTCAGTGTAGGAATATTTGGTTCAGGAATGTTCAGTGCAGGAATCTCGAGTGCAGAAATGTTTAGTGCAGGAATGTTCAGTGAAGGACTGTTCGAGTGCAGAAATGATTGGTGTAGGAGTATACACTGCTGAGCACTACCGAGTACAGAAATACATGTCCTGGTGCAGGAAAAATGGTATTTAATGCAAAATTTTTTAGCAGGGTGTAGGAATACCTAGTGCAAAAATGCGCATCTAGAAAGTTTACTTTTGTTTCAATAAAATCATGTGAAGGAAGAATGACTGCAGGACTTCCAGATTGATAGCATTCAATAATTTTTTATTATGATTAATTTATTTTTTTATCATTTTCTAAAATAGAAAGGAAATTTTTACGTAAAGGGATAGTTAAATTATGAAATATTATTTTTTTAAAGTACCATGTACACCTTTTGTGAAATAATGAAGTAATTGCGGGATGTGTATGATTTAACTTGTCATACCATACTTAACTTTTTGAAAAATCTTGTTACATGTTAATGATGACTCGACCTTATACCATATCGCACATGATTTTCATATTAATCATGGCACCATAACCGCTACCTGTACCAATAATTTTCTCTGCTTGTACCAAAAACTCTCCGTATTGAATCCATCCCAAGGTCTACATTTAATGATGGAGCATGAACGTTAGGAGGCGATCAATATGTTGGTAGTCGGATAACTCAGTTATCATAAGATTTGTTTTAGAAAAAGCTCCTAAATGACCGTGTTATTTTTCTAAGAATTATTAGGAAAGGTTCAGTGAATTAAGGATGGCATCCATGAGAATTGAACCCTTTTCTGTAAAAGAGTTAGAAAAAATGTCCGAATACGAGAACAATCTTCCACCGTTGTAGGAATATGGGATCCTCCCATTTTTGCTGAAATTTAATGGCTTTGAATCAGCCGTGGAGTTAGAATTTGCTTGGACCTTTGATGGGAGCCTGGTGAGCTCCAGTATTGTAGCAATAATGCTACAACTCCTGAGGCTTCCTGTCTCTCATTTTATCAACCCGGTTGTTCGTACAAACTTGGAAGCGACGGTGCTATATGCAAAAGTACTAGCTCTTGTCGCAGCTGTCACTTGGTCAGCTGGCACAAGTCCGCTAGGGCTCAAGCCAACTTCTATAGGCTCACAGAAGAAGCTTTATCAATGATGGATGAAAGCTAGCTCAAAGGAGACTAAGCTAATTGACAAAAATGAACTAAAAGTAAATCAAAGCATGTAGCCCTAGGAAACCCTAATTTGACCAGTCTAATCTCTATAAAGCAATGAGGATGAGTAATACTTCTACCAATGCTGCTACTACATCTAACAAGTGGAAATGCATGGATCTAAACTACTGACATTATAAAAGACATGTTTTTATACTTTTTCATTAAGTAGGTGGAGTGATTGTGATTTTTTTACTTATTAGGGTTTGGTTGTGCAGATTGGATGGAGAAGGAAGGAAAGCGTGGGACAGGTTGGGGAGGCTAGGTGAGGCCCCTATGGACCCTTGGCATTCATCCACATAGGTTTTCCACGTTCAGAAGCTCAGCAACCGCGGGAATGACCTCCTACAGGATGTCTGCAGGGGATTCTACAGGAAACTTAGGGTTTTCTACAGGATGTCTCTGAACTGCTACAGGATGGTCTACCGTGGAAGAGCTACAGGATGGTCTACCGTAGAGGACAGAGGTGAGGGAAAGGTGATGGACGGGTAGGAAGGGATGTGAGAGATAGGGGTCAGGCTGGTGATGGCTCAGGAATGGAAGGATGAGATGGGAAACAGGTGTAGGGAGTGTGTTGGAGTGATGTATGTGAAAGGTCAAGGGATGAAGCTACGTGAGGATTAGGAGATGTTTAGGAAAGGGCAGAACGCAGTGTAAGTCAAAGAAACGTGTCTGCATGCAAGGTCAAAACAGAAAGGATGGTAATGAAACGAGATGGAGGAGAGTGTAAATGAAACAAATGACCAAAACTGTTTATCAAACTGGAAAGGCATCAACCTACACTAAGTGTACCGTGATTTTATTGAAAAGTGATCCAAAACGCAAGGAAAAATACGTATGGACTGTGATGAAGAGATGTGTGGTTCGTGTAAATGACAAGGAAGCATCTAAATCCAAATCATAACTGTGTAAACCAAATTCATGCGTGTTTTTGGTGGTCTTCTATGGACTGCACCCCAATCTTCAAACGAGATGGCAGTGAGCCTTAA
>APFE031756805.1:9654-40755 GCA_000404065.3 Pinus taeda | reverse complement strand
CAATGCTAAGATTCACTAGGACTTTACAAAGTTTTATTATTTAGTGAATGACTTGCCAAGATATTACAAGATTTTATAGTTAAGTAAAATATTCGCCATGCCTGGTGAGAGATTCGCCAAAAAATTATATATACATATTATATTATTGATAAAATCGCCTTCCGTTTTTCTTATATACCATGGAGATTCGCCCATTTATTATATTTATAAATTTAGGGGGGGTTCTTAAAATTTTCCCTGTCACTAAGTGTGGTTGAAGTTCCACTTCCACAATTTGACCTCCTCTAGTTACTCTAACAGTTATAACTAGTTTAACTGACCATAACTCAATTAATTGAAATATATTGTTACATATTATAAATCAATCATACTAAACTAACCTCAAGCTTCCCTAACTCAGATTAACTGAGTTAACTGAGTGATAAGTGCCATGTCACTTCAGTTAACTACCTCCAAGATTTCCACTGAAATGGAAATTCGAATTTTCTCTAGTTTGACCAAGGCAAGGTCAAAATGAGATTATATTGCTACATTTTCAACACTCACACTCAGCAAGAAAGGGATTATCAACCACACCTATCCTGCACCTGTGGAACTCGAACTTCCCTCTTAACAAGGCCTTTTTCAAAATGTCAGCATCTTGTTCCTCTATCAGAATGTGTTGCAACAACATTATCTACCTTTGCACACAATCCTGTAAATGGTGATACTAGATATCTATGTGCATGGATAGATCACGAAAAATAGGATTTTTAGAGAGCTTGAAGCAACTCTAATTGTAACAGTAGATCACAATTGGATCCATCATCTGACCAAATAATCTAATAAGTATCTTCCTCATCCAGATCGCCTCAAATGATACTTGACTGACAAACATGTATTCCACTTCTTCCGAGTTGAGTGCCACATATATTTGCTTCCTATTGTACCAAGAAACCGTTGTGGACCCAACAATGAAAATTCCACATGATGTGCTCTTTTGGTTTGATGGACTCCCCGCTTAATATGCATCTATGAAGCCATACAATTTCACTCCCTCTATCCATCAGTAACATAGTCCAAAACTGGGTAGTGCCTCTGAGGTATCGTAGAACATGCTTAGCTTCCTTCCAAAATAGTTTGGTTAACCTAATCGTAGCTTGGCTCAACTGGTTGACTGCATAGAACATATCTAATTGTGTGTTCACAATCTACATTAGTGAACCCACTAGTCTTCGATAAATGGTAGCATCCACTTCCTCACTTGAAGTGGCATATTCCTTCCTCCAGTTGGTCGCTAGTGGTGTCTTCATGGGTTTGCAACTATCCATGCGAAATATTTGAAGTATCTCATTTGCATACTTGCCTTAAGAGACAAACAGTTCCCCATTGCCTTACCATATTTCCAACCCAAGGAAGTAGTGCATGAAACCCATGTCCTTCATTTCAAACTCTCTTGTAAGGTCCTCCTTACAATATATGATTAGCTTCTCATCACTAGTTATAATAAAGTCATCAACATATAAGGCAATAATCAACAATTTACCTTCTACCATGATTGATAGAGGTTTTCATCTGCTTCACTTTTGGTGAAGCGCAAACTAGTGAGATAGCTATCGATTCTAGTGTACCAAGCATTAGGTGCTTGCTTGAGACCATACAATGCTTGCTTGAGTCTGCACACATGAAACTCCCTATCAAAAGTCTCAAGCCCTTCTGGTTGATCAATATACACCTCCTCCTCAATAAGTCCATTGAGGAATGATGTTTTAACATCCATCCGGTGGATCTTCCACCCCATCTGTGCAGCTAGAGAAAGGATCAATATGATGGATGAGTACCTTGCTATAGGAGCAAATGCCTCCTCATAATCAATCCTCTCAACTTGATTTGTCTACTGGTCTTGGGACCACTTCCCAAAACACTATTGTTTACAATGGATTCATACTCCTCCACCATTACATCAACCCATACAGGTTTCTCTACTTCTTCCTCGAAAGAGGATGGCATAGTCTCTACAAGCTCACTCATTAGAGCCATGTAGCTAGTGTATTGATCTAGTGACCTTCTCTGTTTGTGCTGATTTGAAGGAGCACCCACATTCTCTGTAACATCTGGAAAAGTATCTCAACTTCACTAGTCCTTTTCCTACCTTCTCTAGATGGTTCTACTTGAGTGGTTGTCTCCACTCTTTTCTCCTCAATTTTTGGATGCTACATAACTTCTTGAGGTTCCTCCTTTGGAGCTAAAATATCCCCTTTCGGTGGGATCTAAAGGTCCCTCTCAAGAGAGCACCACATGGCTTTGTCTTCATCAAATTTTACATCCCTTTGTACAAATGTCATTATGGGTGATGACAAGTACATATGGTAGTTGTGGGGAGTTTCTGTGTAACCCACAAATACCCCCAATTCTATTGTCAACTCTAGCGTCTTGCTTGATTGTTTGGAGACATGGCAATAAATAGAGGCTCCAAAAATCCTGAAGTGCGACACATATGGATTTCTCCCTCAGAAGGCATCCTCTAGTGTAATCATGCCCATAATCCGGAATCTGATTCTACAAATAGACTATTGTGTTGCATGCCTCAGCCCACAAAAAATTGAGGTAGGCCTTGATCATGCAACATCGCCCTTGCTGCTCCCATAATGCTACGATTCTTCCTCTCAACCACCCCATTCTGCTGTGGGTTGTGGGGTGCTGTCAACTCTCATCGAATGCCTTATTTTGCACATAAATTTTTAAATTCATTCAACATGTACTCACCTCCATTATCGCTCCTCAGAGCCTTCACCTTCTTTCCCATTTATTTTTCAACCAATGCCTTGAATTCTACGAACTTGGATAATGTCTCATCTTTCTTCCGCATGAAGATGATCCAACACTTCCATGAGAAGGCATCAATAAAAATGAAAAAATATTTGTGCCTGACAGTGGAGGCTATTGAGAAAGGTCCATAGACACCAGAGTGGATCCTTTCAAGGACTACATGTGCTTTGTTGTCCTGATCATAGAAAGTGGATTTTGTGTACTTCCCAAAGTACACCATTTGAATATATCCTACTTCTCTAGTGCTCCTTTGGGGAGGCCCGTGGTTATTTGCTGCATGATATTCAAAGCACCATGATGCAAATGGAAAATTTTTCTAGCCAAAGTTCACCAACATCGCAGCTATGCACCTTCTCTGCCTTTGTGCTTAATGTAGCACAATCCTTCATATCTAGCTTGTACATGTTCTTCACATGAACCCTGATCTGCTTCACTTATCCCATGGCTATGTGTCTTAAGGATTCTTTCATTTTGTTGAAGATCACATCATAACCACAGTCTTCCAAAACTACAATGGAGACGAGTTTTTTATTTACATAAAAAAAACATCACATCCTTGAGTCTGAGAGACGAGCCTGACTCCCTTTGAAAGGTGGTTGTACCAATCCGAATTGCGTTTTACCTTCCGTCATCTCCCATCTCGATGTGCATATGGAGATATTTATCCTCCAAATCATTGAAAAAAATATATATTCCTTGTCATTTGGAACAAGGCACCACTGTCCAAGTACCACGCACTCCCCATCACTGTGTTGGCCATGCATGCAATGAGATTAAATTCAAGCTTGAACTATGAAGCTAAATATTCACCATGTTTTCGTCTTGATGTATTCTTTCTTTTCTTCTTGTGTGGACACTTCGTGGCATAGTGCTCGAATTCATGACAGTGAGAGCAGTTGATTTTGGACAAGTATTTCTTCTTGTCCTCTTGACTAGATTCTGGTTTGGATTGGGATTTATTCCCTTTTCCCTTCTTTGCCTTTCCATCCAAGGCATAATTTTCCTCATCCTTTCCCTTGGATGAAGTCCTGTCTTTGTTATTCTTCCTTATTTCTGCATGTACCAAATCGGACCATAAGCATTCCCAATTTGGTAATTTCTCCCTCCCATTCATTGAATCTTGGTAGCTATGCCAGCTCTATGGAAGGCCTAAAAGGGCTATGCTTACCAAATCATCTTCTGCAACAGTACCACCAACTTGACCAAGTTCATCATGACATTATTTGAACCTTCTCATGTACTGTGGAATATTCTTGTTCTTTTGCATCTTGATATTTCAAAGTTTATCCTTGAGTGCCATCTTCCTATGGTCACTACTGTTCTGGAACAAATATATCAGTGCTTTCCACATTTCATATGAAGTCTCTTTCCTGTAGATATTTGAGACAATATGTCTTGTACTCCCTCCAATACAATTCTTCTCACCTTGGCTACACACTTCTTCCATTTTGATAGATCTTGAGTATCAATTGTTGCTGGTTTTGGGATGTCATTATCGATGAATTCCTTCAATCCATTATCTTCCAACGCTTCCTCCATGCAATCCTTCCAAGCAACATAATTCAAGCTTCCCTCAAGGGCATACTTGAGTCTTAGTCCATAGACATCCATCCTTATAGCTCTGAAGAATTGATCCTACAAATCCGATCCTCCTGCAATAACAACTTCGAAATTTCTAGTCTATTGTGAATCCTAATCTGATACCATGTATAAATTATTGTGTATATCTGAAACTACTCATGAAATTTACTAAAACACATGACTCAAATCCACTCTACTATTCTACTGACTTCAATTCATGATCGAGAACACAAATCCTAAACATGCAAGAACAATTATCACACATGCACAAATATTTATCTAGGGGAAAGCAAGAGCTCAAAACCCCTTCCTATTTGTATTGCATTAGTCAAAGAATAGAGATGAAATACATACACTTGCTCAAGCCTGAGCACAACCTGTAAGTGTATAGTCTATCCCTCTGTCTCACTGACTTAATATGGCCAACACTTGTCTAGATAAGGATGAAACACATTGTTCATCAAACATACGAAAGTGGTTGGAGCATTAGTAAGACCAAAAGGAACCACCAGAAATGCATAATGCCCATAGTTGGTAAAGAATGAAGCCTTGTAGGTGTCTTCTTCTTTGATGTGAACCTGATGATATCCTAATCTCAAATCAATATTTGAGAACATTTCTTTTCCATTCAACTGATCAAACAAACCATCAATCCACGACAATGGGTACTTGTTCTTGATATTCACCTTGTTCAACTGCCTATAATAAATGCACAATATGAGAGTACCATATTTCTTCTTTATAAACAACACTGGTGGAACCCAAGGTGACACACTTAGACTTATGTATCCCTTATCAAGCATTTCCTTAAGCTGCAACTTTAATTCCACCAACTCTGAAGTGCTCATCCTATAAGGTTCCTTTTATGTTAGTGTTTCTCCTGGTACCAACTCAATAGAGAAATCCACTTCCCTATGAGGCAGTAACTCTGATATCTATGCAGGAAACACATCTTGAAATTGCTGCAAAATAGGGTACCTCTTCAAGACTTCATCATCCTCAACATCCTTTCCTTTGTCACTAGAAACATGCGCTACAAATAATACAAACCCTTTCCTGCAACTACGCTTAGCTTGCAGAGTTGTAACCATTCTCACCAATGTAGTCTTCTTCTTTCCCTGTAATATTATTTTTTCTCCATCATCATCCAACCTAACTCAATAACTTTCTCATAATAATCTACCTTATTCCTATCAGTAAACAACCAATCCATACCAAAAAACATATCATAGGAACCCAAAGGAAGCACACTTAGATGTGTGCTAAAGAAGGAATACCATTCAACTCAAATGCACAAGCTCTCACCGAATGATGAACTTTTTTCTTGGTCCATGTAGCCAACTACACAAACCAAGACTCTGCATGCACTTATTTATTCAAGCCACACTTATCCACTAGGTCAAGACTAACATAACTATAATTAGATTAGGGATCAATCAAAATGGAAAAAAATCGATCACGTAGATTTCTTTCCATCTCAATAATGGATGTTTAATGATCTGCCTTCCTATTATCAAGTGCTGAATAGATTCGAGGAATGTTATGACCAACATCCCCAACTATCTGTGCCTCCTACGAACGATAGATCTGAGGTCATCCACCCTGGTACAATGGAAAATCCTCCTTATGATGATCTTTGCCAGAAATCCAACATGAAAATGGTTCTCTGCCACTACCTTTATTCTACTTCTCGCCAGGCTGAGATCCATGTCCCTTCTCAGTTGCACTAAACTTCTTTTAAGGAGCCATAATATCCTTCTCACCTACATCTTGAAGTCTTCCCCACTTTTGATGCCATTTTCCTTTATACTTCTCATTCCCTTTCCAATCATGCTCAGGCTTATACTTATGCTTCCATCACTCATAAAAATGCTTCAATTTCCCGATGGCTTCCTCCAATGACCGAGCCTCATTATACTCAATCTGATCCTTGAATTCTAATGGGTAGTCCACTGATGAATCTTTGGACTTTCGTCTTCTCATCCTTGAGGTAAGGTACATACCTAAATAGGTCTAGAAACTTAGTCGTGTACTCTTCATATGTCATGGAATCCATCTTCATCTCATAGAATTCCTTGGCCTTTCCATCATAATATCTCTTGGAAAAGTACTTCTTTCTGAAGAGTCTTTTAAACTCATGTCAAATCAACTCTTCTACCTTGATGCCTCTGATGCGCTTCACGTATTCCCACCAGATATATTCTTTTCTTTTGAGACTGGAAATAACTATCCTGGCTTTCATATTCTTTGTGTAATCACACAATTCGAAGAATTCTTCATCCTAAGCAACCATGCTTTTACATATTCCAGTTTCTTCATCTCTCCATCATATGTAAGAGGCTTTTCTTTCTTGAACTCATTTGGAAATTAATACTCCTCACTCCTCCTATAAGGATGATGGTTGTGATGACAATAATGTCTCTCTGAACTAGAACTAGAATAAAACCCATAAGAACTACCTCTCTTGTCAGGTTTATCCAACCATCTTCTACCTCTAACTATGTCATCCTTGTCCAATATTTTTCTTGATCGAGATCTAGTACCATATGCCCCATTAGTCCTCTCCTTTTGTCCATGATTGATCTGTGAGTTTACCTGTCTCTATAAATTTGATAAGCTCTGAAGTATCATTTCATTAACCTCAACTTTCTTTCCTAAGCTCAGGTAAGTCTTTCCTCTCACTCAATTATCTTTTCATTATTTGCCTTGCAACTTCTAAGTTTTGCCATCAAAATTTCCAGTCTATCTGCTATATCAGGAGAATACGCATCTCCTTGTTCCTCAGTTGATCTACAAGGAAATTTACAAGAGTTCTAATCCACCATCTGCTCGTCATATTTGATATTCTTCTTCCTGCAAACATACCATGTTAGATAAACCAAATATAGACATCATCAAAATCATACCATAGTGAAGTTTAGGGGAGGCTATCTCATTTGCACAAATTAGTCCAAATTAACATGATATACATGTATATATAATCACACAAACATATAAATCTATCGACATCATGAATGATAACTCAAACATTGACACTGACTACATACATGACAACGATAGACACTGCAAGGCATGCATAAGATTGACATGCATGAATAAGAATCACATTTATCCCATCCAGTCGAAGTGTTTGAAAATGAAGCTCTGATACAAATCTGTAACCACCCCTGCCATATTTACTCGCTTTTATAATCTCTAAGGTAAATGTGAGGTGAGTGCTACTATGACATGACCTGACCTCCAAGTTCCAATTATGGAATTGGGGCCTACAATCTGACCACAAACTAACATACCTCAGAGACCATAGACCACTCAGGAGGCTGCAAACCACCCCAGGTGGTCAATCCCTGAGACGGAACCCTTTTTCACTAACCTAACTGTTGAAAAATGTGCAACAAGAAATGTTAATTTTAGAATGTGCTAAAAATAGGACTCCTAAAAATAGCATGTCTAAAAATAGCAGTTTGGCCAGTGAGGTCATTGGCCACCTATGGTGAGAGGTGAAACTGCTAAAAATAGAAAGTTCTAAAAATAACATTTCTGGGTCCCTTCCTATTTTTAGTTGTCCCTGTTCTAACTATAGGAAGTAAAAACGAATTTGGTCTTACTAGCACTTTAAAATATTAATTAACTAATCTCAATGAGTTAATTAGTTAAGGAAAAACAAACTTGAAGTCTATGTGAGGACATGCAACAATTTATCTATTAATTGATGAATTTATCCATTAGTTAAAGAGATAAGGATGAGTTGTAATTAGTTGGCTCAGTTAACTAAGTCAAGTCCAATTAAATTAATTTAACAAGTAGTTAAATTAATGAGATTCAGTTTGTTAATGCTTGCATGCATGTAACAACTGGTATTTTCAGATAACTGAATATTATAGCTTAAATGACTCATGCATGTCAGTTCAGACAGAGACCCAATTGAGATAAGAGAAGGGACAATGTACTATCAGTTGGATGAATATTTGTCCTATAAAAGAAGCTCATCCATGATGATGATTTATCTCCTTCAGGTTTGTGCAGTTAGGTCAAAGGTTAGTGAGTGTGTGAAGAGGCCAATTCACACATGTAACATCACTGCACTCCAAGGAAACTACACAAGGAAATAGGAGGCTTGGAGGGCAGAGGAGAAGGTTTGTGAGAAGCCTTTGACTGTCTATGAGCAGCAGAAGGATTGTACTAAGAGCTGGATAGCTTTCGAGATAAGGCTTTGTGTAATCATGACTATATTTCCACTTGTATGATAATACAGACATGGGGTTTTAGGCAGGTACTTTCCTGGGGTAAATTCTTCTGTGTTATGTGTGATTGATTTCTTCTTATCAGTTATATGTGTTCATGCTTGATGTTGCTCATAGTTGATTAAGCTTCCACTAAATTATTTGTAGAAGTAGATCAAGTGTTTTGCTTTAGTACATTGCATTACTAGGTGATCTACAAGAGGGAAATTTCTACAATATAGTGGCATGCACCCAATTCACAAAACATTGGATGTAATGCTTGTGAGCATGCAATTAAAAAGTTGTGGTTATCCTTGTGATTCAATAGTGGAGATTGAAAGGAAAAATCCTTATATTTCTACCTAATCCATAATATAGTTCATTGTTATGCCACGCGTTTTGTAGGATGTAATGCCCACTCCATGATCCCATTATGCTATGTTGGGTTATTAGCCTACTTATTGAGATAGATTGTTGTGATAGATACCTGTAATTGTTAGTGTACGTACAAGGTATGCTTATGCTAGTTACCACGAGTAAGCTAGTTTTCTATGGTCTACGATGATAGTTAAATCATAATGTAGCCCGATGATTAAGCTTTAAGGTTGATTAAATATTAATTAATGCAACATTATGATTATTCCTTAAGCTTGATTAGTGATTAATTAAATGATTAACCATGAATCTAGATTAATAATTAATTAACTATGTCGATTTTGTTATGATTATTTTAGTATTAAATTTAAATGAGATTCTTATGCATTTGAACTGACCTTTGAGATTGTATTATTTTATTATTGTATGGTGGATGTATGATTTGACCACTCGAGGCTTTTTAACTTAGGGATAGGGAGGTAGGTGAGGTAGATAGGGAGGTGGGCTCAAGATTTTAAGGGGGCTTCCATAAATGGGGTAGGTAGTGCCTTGAAGGGGTTGAGTGGACATTTAAAAGGGCTTTCATAAATGGGGTAGGTAGAGACTTGAAGGGGTTAGGTGGACACTTAAAAGGGAGAGATAAGGGGAAAGGAAAAGGGGGAAGAGCCCATTTCTCATGGAGGTTTTGTGTTGTTTTGGAGTAGAGGAGTGAATGTGGTTTTTTTGGGTTTGTAGAGTGGAGAAAGTTGAGAGAGGAGTTTTGGAAGGAAACTTATAGTGAGATATTGGAGTTAAGAGTGAATAGAGTGAATCTGAAAAGGTGTTTGACACCTAGGGGTTGGACAAACATTACGATTTCAGTTGTGGACTTGGGCTCGAAGGACTAGTGAACTAGTAGAGGTTTCTTGGACTAGGAAACCACATAGGCTATTCCTAGACCTATGAAACCAGATAGGCTATTCCTAGACCTAGGAAGCCAAATAAGTCATTATTCTCAAGTCTCGAAAAACCATTCCGAAATCCCAAAAACCCTTCAATGCTATTCCTATTACTAAAATATAATTCAAAAACAATACCAATTAACTCTTAATATTAAATTATTATTTATATATTTAAAATATAATATCATATCACATTTACTAATTTCACTTATAACCTTTAATTTTGACATGTAACCTTATCAACTTAATTTTGACATGTAACCTTTGGGTAAGAAGGATTAACCAACTACCGTCATGACACAAAACCTCATCACCACATAAAAGTGATGTGTGACTGGTCATAACACCGCCGCCACATAAAAGTGATGTGTTACCTTTACAAACTTCATGTATATTTAACCACACGTTCATGGATTAGATCGGCAATGGATTACAACATTTTTAACCCTTTTTCCAAACATGGTCGAATTCGGGTATCACTCGGTTGAGTGGATCGACATGGCCTTTGAGACATCTGTTTCAATTTCATACGTGACTTTTTACCAAATTTCCTGCAAGTTGGTGATAAGAACCATGAGGTCAATTATAGTTACCATCAAGCGTCGCCTCATTTGCGTCTTAAACAGCGCGTGACTATCCACCTTTTCTCTTAGTCGGCCAAAGGATTAAAGTCATATGAACTATCGCATTCTCAACGCATCTCCTTTTTTCTATTTTTATCCGCAGTTTATTTTTATTTTTTTTAACACAAATATTTTTTTTTAGTGAATTTATAATGGTATAAATTTTAAGTAAAATTCTAATGGTATATGTTTAAATATGGTTTTAATATATAAATAAATTTATATTCCTGGTAAAAAAATATTTAAATTTACATTCAATTTATAATTTTTTTTTGGTTAAATTTCAAACAAAATTATCCAAAATGCGTACTGAGAAAGGGTAAATTATTTAAATCACAATTTTACCCACTTACAAAAAAATCACAACTTTTATGATCCTTATAATCACCATAATGGTTTGAAAACATTGAAAGAAACCCCTGGCTTTAGGATGAGCTTGGTATTTGATGTTTAATATAACGACCAGGTTTGTTATGTGGATGCGCCTCCCCAATTTACTTCTCTTTATTTGGAATTTGAGATTGTAAGAGTGAACTGTAAATGCTAACCGAAGGTAAGGATGAATTGGAAATACCGTGGGGGCTGATTTTTAGAACCTGGCGTTGCCTGATCCAAAGGTGCATCATCGCTTATGTCAGCACATGGGTAAAAGTTGACTTGAGTCAAGATCACTTACACATATTCATTTTCAAGTGAAATTGAGTCAAGGTCTCCAAAGAAGCATCATAATTATAGATTTTAAGTGTGAACAGTGCCAAAAAGAGATGTGATTTCAAGGATGCTTTTACACAGGCTAACATCTCACTAAACACAACAATCCCCCAGATTTGAATATAGATTTGAATATGACAACCAGAGCAACTTGAAAGAAGAAATCCAATCACTCTAAACCTCTGAATCAAGTGCATCCGAGATTGAATATGACTCCTAAAGCAAGCTAAAAGAAAAAAGCCAATCACTGAAATGGAAACAGGTGCTTGTCAAATTTTTCATTTTATATACAAGACGGTAAAAAGTAAGTTAAATTAATTATACCCGACTTAGAAATGTAAATTGATTATACTCGACTTAGAATGAGCTTCTCAACTCAATCAATCAATCAATGAACAACATCACATTACAGTAATGTAAACTGAACCAAACCCTCATATGCAGATTATTCAAACCCTCATATGCAACTGAAACAAACCCTCATATTCAGATTATTCAAACCCTCATATGCAGATTATTCTTACAGTTCGAGCTTCAGGGAATGAAGCAGTGGCGTGATTTCAGACGATTCTGATCCAGAGCAGAGGTGCCCCATCGACCAATTCTACTGGAGTTTGTAGTTTTTCGCTACAGATTCCATTAACCATACATCATGCAATTGTGAAAAGATATACCCGCAAAATCCATAATTATAAGACAGTGATCTGTGAATTGTAGGCCACATTAGGCATAGCTGTTATTAGCTATTTCTTGTAAACCCCTGGATTAGCTATTGATTAAAAACAAGATAGCAAACATTGAAGTTTTTCTTTGGGAATGCACAATCCCTTTTTATAGAAAAAAACTAATTTATACAAAAGAAGCTGCCATGTATTTCTTGAAGTGACAGACACTACATGCATGATTTCCGTTTGTTGACAGAAAATCAAGAACAGTATGAACGGAAGTTATTTACATTGCAAAATCGCATGCCTTCAAGCCAAATCACGCATTCCGAACATTTCAGGAGGAAATTGAGTGGGAAGCATCAAAAAGACCATCTGCGTGAGAGGGATTTTTTCACAGAAGACGTCATGCCTGAAGTGACAGTGGACATGGAGCGCACAAGAGCTGCAGCAATGGCAGCCTTCACCTGCCCTCTACGCGGAAGGGGCTTCCGCCGGCTATGAAAACCCTCCCTAGAATTGTCGCCCACCGCCATTTTTACTTCAGATTGTGAGGCAGAAAACCAAATGCCAACGATATTGCTATGATAATTGAAGGACGGACTGATATTTATTGAGAGCCGACAGACTTATTATAATATACGATAATTAGTTCAACCACAAACTATGCTTATCTTAATAATCATAAATGAGGCGGCGCGGAGTTTCGGAGTTTCGGGACCCGAGGGTAGAGACTTACATGCTTTTGGTCGAATCAAGTCAAGTCAGTGTGATGTCAAGTCGTACGAAATTAGTAAGATAATCCAAAAGTGAAATATCTAATAAGATAACAAATCCAAAAAACTATAAAGTAAATCTCTAAACCAGGTTTATAAAAATTATTATAATTTAATTCTAAATCAACAATAAACAGTAATAACTAACTTTTAAACGCAATATTAAACAGTTAATAACTAACCATTTAAACTAATATTAAAATAGTATAATAAATATTTTTATTTTTATTTTAAATATTTAATATTCCAAGATATTAAAAATCGTGTAGTTAAAACTAATATATAATAATATATATATATATATATATATTATTATATATTATTATATATTTTTAAAATATTTAATATTTAATATAAAAAATTAAAAATTTTTAAAATTTAATAAATACTTAACTTTTCTAATATTTAAAATAATTTTACATTTAAATAAATTTTCAGGTTAAGAAGGACATCTCACAGTTATAATAAAAAAACTTAAGTTTAGAAATTAAAAAAATGATAAGCTAATTTTAATTTTAATTTTAAATACTTAATTTAAGATTAAAATTATTGAAATTTAATTATTTTAATATTTAATTTTTTATTTAATATTTAATAATTCTACATCTAAAATCATATTTATTAGGGTGAGAGAAATCTACATCATATTTATAACAAAAAAAACTTATATGAGAAATTAAAAAATATAAGTTATTTTTAAAAAATATATTTTTTTTTAATATTAAATTACATTTTATTGTTGTTAAGTTATAGCACAATTGGTTGGGTAGGTCTAGTTAGCAAGGTGACTCAAGATCAAACCCCAGGGGGTCTAGTTAGATATGGGCTAGTGTGGGCCAGGTCAAGTACTACCCCCAAGCAGATATGGGCTAGTGTGGGCTAGGTCGGGTGCGATCCCCAAGTGAATGACTATGAAGAGGGATTATGGGCTAGGGTCTTCAAGCCACAGGCCAAGCCTGGAAGATCACAAACAACTTGACTATATATATATATCAATTTTTATTTTTGAATAAAATATTTCAATTATTTTAATTTTACATCAACATTATATCTAGAGATAAAGTAATTAAAAGCAAAGAATTTCTAATTATATTGATATGTATGTATATCTTAAAATAGGGCTCCATGGAATATTCTAGAATATTCATATTACTATACACAAATCAATGGTTGAGATTTATCTTCAAAGTAGTTATGTCCTTTGTTTGGTATATTAATTGTCTTTAATTTACTTCATTAATTGTCAACCAAGATTCATGTTCTTGTGAAATGTATGTGCACTATATATGCTATGATTTATTTTGCAAATTAAGTGATCTAAAAATGAAACTAATTTATAGATGAATAAAATGTTTTTTATACAAATTGGAGAGAGTCAAAGCACATGTTCTTTCAATCTAGAATCATATCTAAGCCGAGTTTTTTGAAAATAAAGAATCTTATCTATATTGCAGAAATCCACACTTAATTATAACTATTAAAAAGGAAATGCTTGAAGATTAAACATGAAAGAAAAAAGTTCTAACTTTACTGTTGCAGAATTGAACTGATTCTGCACTAATTGCTAAAAAGAAAGCTTTATTCTAATTGACAAATATGAAAGATCTAATAACGAAATGTAAATTGCAAAAACATAAAGTTGTTTCAAAAAGGGAATGATAATGAAATCCAAAAATGCGAAACTTTAAACCCAAGAGTGATTATTAATGTGCACATCCATCTCTAAAATGTACTATGTTCATCATATCAGAAGTTAAATGTGAATGAAGAAGTAACTCAGAGAAACTGAAATTCAATGTTGAAACAATTAAGTAACGATGTCAAAAATGCATAGCATAAATAAACTCTTTTTGGTATTTTTGGTTTATGAGTGCTCTGTAAAAATGACTGAAACGAAATAATTGTAATGAAAAGCGTTAATACAAAACTAAAACGAAACCTCACAACTCGCAAGGGACCCTCCTAGAGTGCAGGGTTAATTTAATACTCAATGATTCTTCGCGCACACATTTGGAGAATAACACGAACTTGTATTAAGAAAACATAGTATCAATTTGTCCACATTATAAAATTAATAACAATAAGTGCCACTACTACGTTGTTCTTTAGTCTCACTTACTGTTATTTATACAAATAATAAAAACAACTCAGAAGAGTTTTAAGCCGATAGACTATAAGAAAATATGACACCTATGAGATTGATATCTAGGAGTCCAATCTCTTTATGATGTGCTATTGAAAAAGCAAGTCATAGGAGATTTTGTGTTTTAACAAGTGCCTCACTCGCTTGATTGTGTGCTTAAATGCCCTACTCGCTTGATTATATGCAATACGCAGTTTCCAAGTTTGACTTAGCCTTTGACTTCAAGATATATGATTTTGCTTAGCTTGCCACAATGTCAGTAGGTGGTTATCCATCTCGGATCCACATGTCATCTTTTGACAGTCTTCTTTCTTCTTCTAGAATGCTGGAACCTATCTAACAATGGATTTTGTTGTGGAAACATATATCAATTGCAGAATATAGAAAATTCGGTAATTGCAAGATACTTTTGTCATAATTTCACTAAAAACATAGAATTTAAATATGGATGATTATTACCTTGTAGGTATTGACCTTGACCTTAATATGATAAGGCTTTTGTAGAAAAATAACATAAAGCTGAAATGTGATGGAAAAAATGGTGGTCAAGAAGAGACATTTGTAGACTTCAACATTCCCCCACACTAAAGGTTTTACATGTCCTCATGCACCAAAATTTCAAAAATTGGTTCTTCTTTCCTCTATTTAGTGAATAATCTCCGGGGCTTGTGCAAGTACATCCAAGGTTGTATTCTCTTTCTTCTTTTTAATGCCAAACATGGTCCTTGTTTCTTCATTAAAATTATGCTTTGCAATCCTTTGACCTTGTTTTTAAGAAACTTATTTTGAACTTTAAGTTTCCTATTCTTTTGGTACCAATGACAAAGGTGTAGAAGTATGTTGTCATTCTGAGTTTTGAGTATGTCATTTTGAACCTTAGTTGCTTCCCTTTCCTGAATTAGATGTTTATTAAAAACATCCAATTCATAAATATCTTGCTTTAGATTCTCTTCAATGTTGTATCCGTGTTTTGTTTTTGGTTTTGTTGCTGAGGTCTCACCTGTTTCAAATTGAGATAACTTTGATTTTTGTTGTGCCTTTTGCTTCAGAGATCCTATATAATCATAGATCTCTAGTTGAGCTAGATCAACTTCTGGGTTTCACTTTGTTGGACTGCCTATTGGACTAACTGTTGGACTCACTATATGAGGAGGTGTGTGAAATTATTTGTCTTCAAGATTTGTTATTTCTAGTGCTTGAGTCTTTGACAATTTTGAAAGTCTTTTACTCCTTCTCAAACTTATTCCTGAGCTTCCAATGTTCTACTTTTCTACTATGATGTCCTTTGTTTTCTTCCTTTATTTAGGTACTGGTTGACTTGGGCTAGCTTTCTTCCTTCTAAGTTATTGTTTTCTACTTTTCTGTTTATTCTTTTCAAGGTACTGACACAATGGAGTATTTTCTTCAATTGGGTCCTCTAGAATTTTAGTTATATTTGGCTCTTGGATTTCTTCTTCAATTCTTTTCTTTTCAAGGTTAGGGTTTCTTCTATTTCGTTTGACCCTACTATTTGGTTCTTTTTCTAGAGCTTCTATGAAATGATTCCTTACTAAGAAATCCTGCCAATTATCCCCTTTTGCTTGTAAATGTGTTTCAATCATAGTTTTAACAAGTCCATGATGATACAGAGAGTTATATAGGGACCTAGATTCTCTTTGGATACTAAGGGCCATTTTCTTTAAACTTTGAAGAAGAAAGTAAAGAAGATTGGTTTCAAACCCATCAACAAAGTGCATCATAAGCCTAACATGATAGAAAAACATTGTTCTGAATCTTCCTTCACATGTTATAAATTTTTGAATGACAAGCAAAATATTTCGCCATTTTCCTTTTAATGTTGTCACTAGGATACCTTTCTTGAAAATAGACAAGTCCATAGATGGTTCTCTTAAGAAGTGAACCCACTCATTTTCTTTAATTCTTTTGTTTTTGAACCATCTCTCTCCATTACTCAATAAACCTATCGCTTCAACTACAATTGACTCTGTAAGGATGAGTTTAACATCTCCTATTTTGTCTTCCACTCCATTAAATGCTCAGGTGAAGGCTTTAGTAATCTCTGTTTCATGCCCATCAATTTTTTTGAAGAACTGAAGCCAACCCACCTGTTGTAGTTGCTCCTTAACCCTTGGATAAGCCTGGAGGAATTTCACACCATTTCATAACGCACAAGCGTACCCATAGCATGTGGAGAAGTCTTTGGCCTAGAATGCTCTTTTCGACTGAGAACTGGAAGGGAATTTTAATTGAGAACCAGAAGGAAATGAAGAGAATGAAAGGCTTTGGAATGAGTACAATGAATATGGAGCGGGGTTGAAATGGGTAAAATACTGATGGAGGAATTTTTGTTGCGTTCAGTTTGTACTTGCACAACTTCCTAGGTCTAATTTCAAAGGACTGACGTTATATGCTTGATATTATTAATCAGACCTTGATGTGACAAGCGGTGCAATGATGAGGGGTTAAGGTCATAATGGTTAACACATTTTATAAGATTCTTGATCTTTTGATGTTTCATTCATAATTAAAATCTAAATTCTTAAATGAAAATACAACTCTAATATTCTTGCATACCTTAATGTTTCTTTTGATATCCCCCTTGTTGTTGAAACTGATATCCTTCTTGTTGTTGAATTTGATTTTGATTGCATAACTATGAATTAGCTACAGAATGATAAGAATTTGTCTTTTCTTTTTATTCTCATACTTCCTTTATTGATTAGAAGCAGGGTTCCTTATTGTTGTTGCTGCTAATGATGGTGATGATCAAAATATACTTGATCATAAATGTAGTTTTGACACTTGAAAATAAAGAGAAGGACACAAGAAATAGGGACAAGAAAAAAGGTTTTTGAAAATCTAAATTGCCAATAAATGTTGGTTTTTAGTTAATATTTTATGCATAAATATGCCAACATAGTTGGTTTTCATATTTATACTTTATTTTTTATTGTTTATTTATTTATTTTTCAAAAATTACAATGATGTTGGATGGTGAGGAGAAGAATCATCTTCCTTAACTAACTTAAATTTAGAATTCTCTTGCAAATATTTGACAAATCCTTCCCTTGTTAGTGATTTATGATACACTCTTAATCAATGACCATTAACAAGGAAAATAATTTGTTCATCATCAATAGTTTTGATCTTGATTTCTCCATTATAAAAAATAGTGTCAATCTCATAAGCATTAAGCCAATGAGTTTGAAATTTTCCTTGAAAATCTTTAAACTTGGAATCAAAGAGAAGAGCCCAATCACCTTGCTTGAAATTTTTAGCTTTGATAAACGTGTCATGCCACATAGATCATTGTTGTTGAACTATGCTATTTCTTTGAATAACATTTTTCGGATTTCGTCCAGCTCATTAAATTGAGCCAACCTTTGTTTCTGAGCTTTTGAGAGATCAAGGCCCAACTTGACTATTGTTCTCAATGTGTCCATGTGGAATTCAATTGGGAGCAATACTTGTTTCCCATAGACAAGCTCATAAGGGGTATGCCCAGTTGTGTTTCTCCAAATGGTTCGATATGCCCATAATGCTACAAGAAGCTTTTCTGCCCAATCCTTTCTATGCAAATGCACAATTTTGGTAACAATTGCTTAAAGAATTTTGTTGGTAGATTCCACTTGCCCATTGGCTTGTGGATGATGTGGAGTAGATTTATGAGGCTTGATTTTGTATTTCCCCATGATCTTTTGCACCAACTTTGATGCGAATTAAGTACCTTGATCTATTACAATTTCTCTTGGAACACCAAAAGGAGTGAATATATCCTCAAAAAGAAATGTAACTACAACATTTTCAGTAGCAAATAAAAGAGGTTTAGCTTCTACCCATTTTGTAACATAATCCATGCAAACGAGTATATACCTTTTCTGTTTAGATGGAGGATTTATTGGTCCAACAAAATCTACAACCCATTTTTTAAAGGGTTCTATAAGTACTTGAGGTTGTAGAAGCATCTCGTTCTATGGAATGGGTTTCCCCATTCTTTGACAACTTTCACATCTTTTAACATATTCTTTGGCATCCTTAAAAATAGATGGCCAATAATATCCCAAAAGAAGGATTTTGTAGGCAGTTATTTTACCAGAATAATGTCCTCCACATGGTTCATCATGAAAAACTTTCAATATTTCAGGTACTTCATCTTCTTGAACACATTTTCGGATAATAAAATCAAGTCCATTTTTGTGCAATTCCCCATCTATCTAGGAATAAGGTGCACTAGTTTTGATCACTTTTTTATTTTGTCTAGTTGATTGTTGCATAGGTAACTTTCCTGTAGCCAAATAATTAGCAATATATGTAAATGAAGGTGTTTTAGTAGATAATGCAAAAAGATATTCATCCGGAAAGTTATCTTTTATAGGAACATCCTCATTATTATTCTACAATCTAGAAAGAAAATCAGCAACTGTATTTTATTTTCCTCGTTTATCAAGAATAGTAATGTTGAATTCTTGTAGTAATAAAACCCATCTTGTAACTCTACCATTAGTAATTGGTTTGTTCATTAGATATATAATGGTAGAATGAATTGTGTGAATAAAAGTTTCATAACTAGTAATGTAATGCTGAAATTTATTAATGGCATGAACAACAACTAAAAACTCCTTTTCTGTTACAGTGTAATTTAACTCTGTAGGAGTCAAATTTTTACTTGTATAGTAAATGGCATAAGGAGTTAATCTTTTTGTCCCAAGACAACTCCTAGATTTGTATCTAAAGCATTGGTGGAAATATCAAAATAAAGATCCTAATTAGGTCCTCTTAAAATTGGTGCTTCAGTAATATTTTGTTTCAATGTCTCAAATGCTTTCTAATAGTAGGGTTTCCAAGAAAATTCACAATCTTTTGTAAGAAGTTTGAAAAGTGAAGAGGCTATTTTTGTGAAACTTTCTATGAATCTCCTATAATATCCAGTAAATCCTAGAAAACTTCTTACATCCCTTTGGAAAACAAGAATTGAAATTTTAGAAATTACTTCCACTTTAGATGTGTCCACTTTAATTCCATCACTTAAAATATGGTGGCCTAAAACAATCCCTTCATTGAACATCATAAAACATTTATCATGGCTTAATGAAAGGTTTGTCTCCTTACATCTAATTTTCTACTGCTTCTTCAAAAGTATCACCATATACAGTAAAATCATCCATGTACACTTCCACACAATCATGAGTTAGATAAAAAACAATACCTAAAACTTCTCTTTGAAATGTGGTAGGCGTATTACATAATCTAAAGGGAAGGAACCTATAGGCATATGCTCCCCATGGAAATGTAAAACTGGTTTTATCTTGATCTTCTAGTGCTAGTTGGATTTGATAATATCCTTAAAACCATCTAAGAATGAAAAATATTGTTTCCCCACCAAGGTATCTAACACTCGATCTATAAAAGGTAGTGGAAAATGATCTATTAAAGTCGCTTTGTTTAATTACCTGTAATCAACGCACACTCTCCATTTTCCATTTTTCTTAGGAACAATCACTAAAAGTGACATCTATTGAATATCTGATATTGGATAAATGAAATTCACATTAAGTAATTTTTGTAATTCCTCCTTAACAATTTCTTGTCTGAGGTTTTCTAATTGGTTGGGCATTTTCTTCAATATAAATATGATGCATACAAGTTTTAGGATCAATCCATTTCATGTCAGTATATTCCCATGCATAAGCAGAGGAGTGTCTTTGTAGCATCTGAATTAATTTTCTCTTTTGAAACTCTTCCAAATTATTGTTAATATTCAATGTTTTATCTGGAAAAAATTCTACTTCAGAATTGTCAAATGTATCCATAGAATGTAAAGCCATTTGGTGAGATGTTAAATATTGAATATTACATTATTCCTGAAAACTTTTATCTTGCTCAGGATATGGAGAAGAATCATTATTATTCATTAAGTTTATCAATTGATCTTCTTCAGCTAATTGTGAAAAAGTATAAACTGGTTACAAATCATCAAAGTCTTCATTATCATCATCTAACCAAATCTCACTTTTTATTTCAGTTATTGTTTTTGTAGGAGGATACAAGGTAAACTTCTTAGTGGAATTTCCATCAAAGATATACATATCACCATATCTACAACTTACGAATGCATCAGTTGTAGCTAGCCAAGGTCTACCAAGGTTCAATGGATGACCTCCTAAATTATTCTTGGGAGCCAAAATCATGAAATCTATAGGATATTCCCAAGAATCTAGAGAAACAAGGATCTCACTTTTTATTTCAGTTATTGTTTTTGTAGGAGGATACAAGGTAAACTTCTTAGTGGAATTTCCATCAAAGATATACATATCACCATATCTACAACTTACGAATGCATCAGTTGTAGCTAGCCAAGGTCTACCAAGGTTCAATGGATGACCTCCTAAATTATTCTTGGGAGCCAAAGTCATGAAATCTATAGGATATTCCCAAGAATCTAGAGAAACAGGGACATCTTCTAATACTCCATCCAGTTTGATAACAAATTGATCTACTAATTATAATAATTTAGGAGTATATTGAAGATTAGGAAGATTCAGTTGTTCCATTATTTGTTTACTCATGATATTAATGGTTGCTCCTAGATCAATTAAAGTGTTTGGAATCTCAACACCATTGATATGGATTTTCACAATAGGACTATCTGGATCTAGATATTTTTGAAGACTAGGTTTTCCCATCATGATGTCAACAATTTTTTCTACCAATTGGATCTTTTTTTATATTTTTTCTTTTTCTTCCTAGTTTTCTAATGCATAACTCCTTGATAGTTTTTGCAAATATTGGTATTTCCTTTATAGTAAGTAATAAAGGAATTTTAATGCAAATATTCTTAATTTCATATAACATATCATAATTTGGTAAAACAATTTGCCTCTCTATTCCTTTATCAATTTTAAGCCTTTAAGGAAAAGGTGGATCTTGGAAAGAAACATAAGGTTGTTCTACTAGAGGAATTGTAGGAGCTTGCTTTATTTGTTCATCCTTTGATAATATAGGAACATCTTTCTTTAGAGTGTTTCTTGATCATGATTTGCATTTTTCTCAGGAACTTCATTCTTTTTAGATTTTTGGATGATAGTTGTTGGTGACTTCTTTGGTAAAAACCTATCAAATCTAAGTTGAAAATCATTTAGACCTAATGGGGTAATCATACAAGCTTGAAACTTTTGTCCTTTAACATTATAAATAGCTTGTTGATTTTTATTATTTTGATTCGAAAGTGGTTGGGTAGGTAGTTGATTGGGTTTTTGAGGAAATGGTAATGAAAGTTATTGATTTGAATTTTGAAATTGAGGAAGTTGAGTTGGTTGAGGAGGATAAGATTGTGGTGAAAAAGAAGGATATGGTTGATGGAATTGAGGAAATTGAGGATATTTTCCATAAGGATTTTTCCAACCTTGATCCCAAGATGGATTTTGAGATTGTGGGGGGCAAGGTTGCCATGGCATGTGTGCAGTCCAATTGTTCTGTGGTTGTGCATATGATTGAGTATTGAAACCTTGAGTCATATTCGATTGTTGATTTTTCCATGGTCCTTTAGCAATAAAACAAAGAGATTCAGCTTGACTTGTCTCATCTTCTCCTTGGAAAACAACTTTAAGACTAGGTATTGAAGGGCATTCCTTTGTATTATGATTTTCAACACATATGCCATAAATTTCTATACTATCAAGGGGACATTCTCTTAGGGCATGTTTTTTTCTACACTTGGGACAAAAAATAGATAATGCAACATTTCCAGCTTTCTACTTGTTTTGTATCTTAAGGGTATCTAGCTGTTCACTACGACTCCCTAAGATATCTATTTTAAAATTATCAACCAAATTGCCTATTTCAGCTCACCCCTAGAGATATGTTTACATAAATCACAGATTTATGCAATGAAAGTTGTGACACGTCTCCTTTACCCATTAAATTTAGAAGATCAATCCATTCATGTTTAATGGATTTTAAAAAAAGGTCTTTCAGTGTTTCATCATCCAAACCATACATTTTATCTATCTTGATGTTGTAAGAAAATATTTCAACTAGATTCAAGGCTCTCATCCTCTTTTTGCATAGTTTTAAAGACTTCATCTTTAAGGTTATGGGACATATAGTAATCTTTGTATCTTTATAAGAACACATTTTTCATTTCATCCCATGTTGTAATTGTATGTGTTCCTAATCCCATAAACCATTTGAGTGCTCCACCTTTAAGATTTGCTAGAAACAATTTCAACTTTTGAGGATCAAGTAAATAATCATAAGTTTTACATAGAACTTCAAACTCAAAAATAAATGTTTCGGGATCCTCATGTCTCAAACCATGGAAATTAGGGAGAATGGAGGGTGAGATGTTCTTCATTGTAGAGGTGGTATCTTCACCAAATATGGGAAATACATCAGGATCTGGTTCTCCCTTACCACCTCTACCACCACCTCGACCTCCACCTCTTCTATTTCCTCCTCTGCATCTTCCACCTCCAATCCTAAATTCACCACCATCTACATTATGCACTTCTCCTTCTCCTTCCCCTACCATTGTAGATTCTTTAGAGTTAATATAAGGCTATATAATAAAATTATATAGCTCTTATTTTGGTTCCTCTACTAATGGTATGTTAAAATAAGGTTCTTTTTATTCTTCTTCTTCACTAGGCACTTCTAGTTCTTGTCCTAGAAGTTGTTCTCCTATTGAAGAGAGGAAGCTTACTCCTTTTGTTGGGTATGTGGGTTCCTCAACTACAACTTATGTAGAATAAGTTGGTGAATCTCTAGATTGGATTTATTATCTATGCACCTCAGGAAGTCTATGTGTACCTTCCAATGATGGGATGTGAGTATGGTTGGATGGCGTGGCACTACGAGATCTAGGTGTAATGAGTGGTGATGTGGGAATTGAAATTCTACCTCTACTTACAAATCTACCCCTAGAATCTCTTTCTCTATGCATAAATATTTTTTTATCCTTTTTCAATTGTATCAAATTAAAAACTCCTAGAATGAAATGCAAGAAAGGAATTCTATGTACACTTCCCCAGTAACAACACCAAATTGTTTGGTAAATTAACTGTCTTTAATTTACTTCATTAATTGTCAACCAATATTCATGTTCTTGTGAAGTGTATGTGCACTATATATGTTATGATTTATTTTGCAAATTAAGTGATATAAAAATGAAACTAATTTATAGAGGAATGAAATGATTTTTATACAAATTGAGAGTCAACGCACATGTTCTTTCAATCTAGAATCTTATCTAAGCTTAGCTTTTTGAAAGTAAAGAATCTTATCTATATTGCAGAAATCCACACTTAATTCTAACTATTACAAAGGAAATGCTTGAAGATTAAACATGAAAGAAAACGTTCTAACTTTATTGTTGCAGAATTGAACTCATTCTGTACTAATTGTTAAAAGGAAATATTTATGTTAATTAAGAAATATGAAAGATCTAATAATGCAATGTAAATTGAAAAAATATAAAGTTTCTTCAAAAAGGGAATGATAATGAAATCCAAAAATGCAAAACTATAAACCCAAGATTGATTACTAATGTGCGTGTCCATCTCTAAAATGTACTTTGTTCAGCATATCAGAGGTTAAGTGTGAATGAAGAAACAACTCAGAGAAACTAAAATTGAATGATGAAACAATTAAGTAATGATGTAAAAAATACATAGCATAAATAAAATCTTTTTTGTATTTTTGGTTTATGAATACTCTGTAAAAAAGACTGAAACGAAATAACTGCAATGAAAAGCGTTAATGAAAAACTAAAACGAAACCTCACAACTCGCAAGGGACCCTCTTAGAGTGCAGGGTTAATTTAATATTCAATGACTCTTCACACACGCATTTGGAGAATAACAGGAACTTGTATTAAGAAAACATAGTATAATCTTGTCCAGAAAAGGATTATAAACTTAATAACAATAAGTTCCACTACTATTGTGTTCTTTAGTCTCGCTTACTACTATTTATACAAATAATAAAAATAACTCAGAAGAGATTTAAGTTGATAATCTGTAAGCAAATATGACACCTATGAGATCGATATCTAAGAGTCCAATCTCTTTATGACTTGTTATTGAAAAATCAAGTCATAGGAGATTTTGTGTTTTAACAACTAAGTGCCTTGCTCGCTTGATTATCTGCAATACACAACTTCCAAGTTTGACTTACCCTTTGACTTCAGGATCTCTGATTTTGCTTAGCTTTCTAAGAAATGTCAGTAGGTGGTTATCCATATGGGAGCCAAATGTCATCTTTTGACAGTCTTCTTTCTTCTTCTAGAATGATGAAACCTATCTAACAATGGATTTTGCTGCTAAAACAGATATTAGTTGTAGAATATACAAAATTCGGTAATTGCCAGATAATTTTGTCATAATTTCACTAAAACATAGAATTTAAATATGGATGATTATTACCTTATAGGTATTGACCTTGAACTTAATATGCTGAGGCTTTTGTAGGAAAATAACATAAAGGTGAAATGTGATGGCAAAAAGGGTGGTCAAAAAGAGACATTTCTAGACTTCAACATCCTTTTTACCCTTTTTATTAAATTGATTAATTAAAAAAGAGGTCATTTGAAAAAGTGTCATATGAAGTGAGTTATGGTTTCTTGGGCATGTGGTATTAATAAACCATGATATGACTCCATGTTATTGTAACAAAATTTATTTACATATGAAGAATCTCCATGGAAAGTGGGGTAAATCTCCATGGTTAAGAATATTGTTCCATGTTTTTTTAAATGTATATATATGTTTAACTTAAAAGATATATATATATATATATATATATATATATATATAATATATATATTAATTTAGTGAACATGGAAGGAATTACCAAATCTTTTTCATTTTGAGCGACACACTAATAAATTATACATGTTTTGTTATTGTTGTTAATAACTTTATATAAATGTTTTCTAATGGTGGTCAATATAAAATTAACATATATTCATTTAATTTTTTATTTATCAAAGTATTATAAGTTCTTTTAACTCCTTATAAATTTAGGGTTAAGATGGATCTTTACAAGAAAAACCAAACAAGAAAACCATAAAAGTTAGAAGTATTAGCCACCATTTATATAAAATTGGGTAAAAGGTAAAGGCTTCACTATTCATTCATTTATGGTTATGTTTGTGAGAAAGGGTAATATCATACAATTAAAAGTGAAATAGGTTGACAAGCATCCACTTTGCAAAACATTGGAGCAATGTTTGTAAATATCTATTATAATCAAGAAAATGTGGACTTTATGATTTAATTGTGGAGATTAAAGAGCAAAACCTTTATATTTTGACATAGCCCATACTACAATTCATTATTACACCACATGCTCTATTGGAGGGAGGATTATTTTTGTTGGATATTTGATGGTATCCAGGTGGTTGGTTGTGCAAGTGTTGGCATTGATGTCAAACAAGGCTCAGCATGATGATGGGGCTTCATGCCTTGGTGGTTGTGATGATATGCTATGTAAAGACTTTGGAGCCATCTTTTGAGGCAACATATGGGCTCAATGGCCAATCATAATTCTTTAATTGGAATTTTTTCTGGAAGATCTTTCCAATAGTATGCGGATGTCTAGAAATGGACTTGCAATTGAAAGTTAGATCCAATTACAGTTTTACCCCTTCAAAAGAGAACTTCCAGTATTCGTGTGACACATATCCAGTCACAGGTCCTAACATATCAGAAATCGAAGGATGGAGAATTAGGGGTGCAGCGCAACAACAAGTTGCAATATACGATTTGCGATATCGTGTATCGGAGATCTCGATAGTCGGCACACAACGGTGCATTGACGATCGACGTTCGACATTTCAAAAGTGACGTCTGGATTGAGGCCTATAGTGTCAAGTTGCTAGGAGAGACGAAAATGTTTTTACAAAGAAAATCGCTGCAAAACCAAGAAGGGTGAGGTTGTTTCTCTCTCCTCTAGGAGGACACGTGGAGGTGTCTGGTTTGCTTCGATAAAGGCAGATGGCAGCATCAGAGAAGCTCCGATGAGGACACATGGAAATGTTTGATTGGTTCCAATAATACCATGTAGCTGCTGACATCAGCATGACATCACGATTCAAAGGGACATGCGGCAGATTGTTTCAGGGTTTTGGATGGCCTAATTGGAAATATTCAGGTGACAAGTGTCACTAGTCAGAAGACGCTATGTGCCATGTGATGACATCACTTCAACAATCGGCGATCGACGATCCTTGGTGGCTTACATAGTTGCAACATAAATAATTCTCCGATAAAAGGTCTCCTGGGGTATAAAGCATCGGTTTTATGAAACAAATATGTAAGGGGCCAATAAAGGAAATATAGCCCCGATCGACGGTCTGGAGGCCTTAGCACCTTAAGGATGGTTTTATGAAGGAAAACACTAATAGGGTCTTATACATAAGGGGTTGAGGACTATCGAAGTTCATTGTTTTGTATGGATTTTATGTGTAAAAGCACCAATATGGAAAACGCTCTGATAGTGTTTTATAGTGCAATTTGGTCGATATAAAAACAATACAAAGGTGTATTAAAGATGTATGAATTGACAGTTGTGGATTTGAATGCAATTCAGTAAGGTTGATGGCCGGAGAAATCTCGTTCACGCATTGTAAATATAAATGAAGAACAGAGGTGCCATGAGAATGTCCAACTAAGTCTCTATGAGCTATAAATGATAATGGGGAGCTTCTATTGAATGTGTAAGGAGAGATGAGATTTAATACATAGCATGGAGTGCTTGCAATGAGACAGAGAAGTGATCATCGTCCATTCCTTTGATCCTGAATGCAGTGAAAACACAGGGGAAGTGTGTTTCAACAAAAGGATGGTGAGCCATGCCAATAGTACACATTTGGCAGATTTGATGATGATAGTGAGTACATCAAGCCAAGTGCAACACATGAACAAAATTGTGAACCTCCATTGAGCTAAGTGGGAGAGTGAGAAGATGTGAGAGTAAGCAAGAGCAGAGTTGTGGCCTAAGACATAGGTACAAAGTGTTGCAAGGGTAGTGCTGTGTTGAAGAAAATGGAGAGCCCTAACCAAAGATAGCAGAACATAGAGAAAGCAACAAGAGGAGGACTACCACATGTGTTTAGAAAGCAGAGTGTAGAAATTGTATCTACAAACAACCATTATATGGTATTTTACTTGTAACATTATATGCCTTTGTTTTTAGTTTGAAAATTATATAAAAAAGTAGAACAATGGAAGTGACAGGTTGGTGCTTGAATACTTAAGGGGTTGGTGCCTCTTGGAAAGTTGGTGCTTGCTGAAACAAAGGGGGTTGGTGCCTCCAGTGAGTGGGTGCTCACAAATAAATAGATGTAATTAAGTTGGTGCTTAAATTACATCATAAAACAAACAACAAATTGGTGGTTTTTCCCTTTTGGTTTCCACATGAAAACATTGTGTCAAACGTATGTTGTACATGAGATTGTTGTTTGGAATTGTGTATCTAGAAGTTTAGTAATTTATTGGTTCATGAATTAATTCTCTCATATAGGAAAGTACAATGATAAAAGAAAAGTGACAATTTATTAAATTGCTGATTCACCTCCACCCCTCTCAACAATTCCTTATTCCAACAATTGGTATCAGTGCCAAATTCCTTCAGTAACAGTTTAACCACTAGAAGGTAGATCCTTAAGGAATTATGAATAGGCAAGAGAGTCAAGAAGTTTACTCGAGTAAGGTACCAACCCTTGATGGAGCCAATTATGCCTTTGGGAAGTAAGAAAGGAGGCATATCTCATGTCCCTGGGGGGTAGATGTTTGGACCTTTGTACTAGTAAATTACAATGTCCCACATATATCTCCCACAGATGCAGATGACAAGAAACTATATCTAAGCAATGGTAAAGCCAAGCATGCCATTTTGGCTGGTCTTAGTCAGACTAAACTTGTGAAAGTCATGCACTGTAAGTCCGCTTATGAAATGTGGGAGAATATTAACAAGTTTCATGAAGGAGATGAAAAAGTGAAGCAAGAAAAAATTCAGACCTTCAGAATGAGGTTTGAAATCTTGAATATGACTGTGAATGAAAGAATTGTTGAATACTTCCTCAGAGTTGATGAAGTAGTTAATATGATTAGAGGACTTGGTGAGGAAGTCAGGGAAGAATTTATTATTCAAAAGGTATTGATATCTCTAGCCATGAGATTTAATCCCAAAATCTTAGCCTTAGAGGAAATGGTTAACTTGAAGGATCTCAAAATGGATCAGCTACATGGTACTCTCACAGCCTATGAGATGAGATTAGGAATAGAGAAATTTAAACAAAAGGAAGCGACATTCATAGTATCCAATAAGGACAAGGAGCACAAAGTTCATCAAGACTTCTCTAACAGTGAATCTGATCAGGATCTAGCTCAACTAGCCAGAAAACTGAAGCGTGGCTCTGGTAAATATAAAGGGATGCTGCCCTTTAAGTGTTTTGACTATGGTAGAGTTGGACATTTCTCTTCCAAATGCCCCTACAAATAAAAGGGTGAAGGAGAAGAAGATCTAAAATTTAGATATAAGTCTCAGACATTTCCAAAGAAGATAGTTCGGCTCTAGAATCAGACTGTGAAGACTCATCAGAAAATGAGTCAAATAAGTATATGCTTATGGCCATCAAAACTGTTCAATCTCAAGAATCCTCTTAAGGAATCATAATGCCTTCACTCCCCTACAAAGTGAAGTTGAACGTTTTAAATGTAATAATTTCGGGCACAATGCCAATGATTGTAGAAGCAGGTTTGAATACCTATCGAAATATCAAAATGACAGATAGACACACCTACAAAAGGATAAAGGAAGTTGGAAACAAAATACCAAAAATAACATGCCATGTGGGCTCACATTATCAGTGCATGATAAGGAAAAAAAATGGTATGTAGACAGTGGTTGCTCCAAACACATGATTAGAGACAAAAGCAAGTTTTTGTCGCTAAAATAAAAAGACTGAGGAGGCAATGTCACCTTTGGTAACAATGCTCCAACTAGAATCAAGGGAAAAGGAGTGGTCAACCTTGATCATAAGACAAAAGCACAAAATGTGCTGTATGTGGAAGGCCTCAAACACATCCGCTCAATGTTAGTCAAAAGTGTGATAACGAGTATAATGTGACCTTCCGATCTAAAGATTGTGAGATCCACAATGTAAAAGATAGAAAACTAGTGGGAAAGGAAGCTAGGACTCACAATAACGTTTATGTGTTCGATGACTCAAGGGTCAGTTGTTATTTGAGTAAAACAAGCGAAGCACAACGGTGGCATAAAAGGCTCGGGCACATGAATTTTGATAGATTGATAAAGATAAGAAAGATAGGTGCAATAAAAGGATTACCTAGATTGTCAAGGCCTGATAACACCATCTGCAAGTCATGTTAGTTTGGCACGCACACTAGGACTCATTTCAAATCAAAAGAGTTCTTATCATCGAAACCTCTGGATCTTATCCACACAGATCTTTGTGGCCCCACTAGAAAAAAAACATCAAAAGGAGAAAGTTACTTCTTGTTGTTCATCAATGATTTTAATAGGGCTACCTAGATTCTCCTCTTAAAAGAAAAGTCAGAAGCATTTGAGCACTTCGAGAAGTTTAAGGCTCAGGTAGAGAATGAGAAATATTTGAAGATAAAATGCTTGAGATCAGACAGAGGGGGAGAGTTCACCTCAAAAGGGTTTGAGGAATCCTGTGAAGAGAAAGGTAAGAAGGTAGTTCTCAGTGGCCATAACTCCTCAAAAAAATGGAGTTGTGGAGAGGAAGAACTAAAAAATCCAGGAAATGGCCATAGTAATGTTAGATGAAGTAGGAGTAGCTCACCACTTATAGGGAGAAGCAGGTCAAGCAACAATATACTTGTCAAACAAAACACATCTCAAGCTTGACAGTGACAAAACTCCATATGAGTTATGGAAGGGTAGACCCACATTAGTTAAACACCTCAAGGTGTTTGGGAAAGAGTGCTTCATTAGAAGAAATAATAAAGAACCTTGAAAGCTTGACTCATGCGCTGATGAAGGAATACTTGTTTAGAAAAAAATTTCAGCGAAATCACATAATTGATCAATTGTCGACGCGTTTCGAACCAACTAGTGTGGTTCATCGTCAGGACAGGTTGAAGATACAGATCTAGTTCAGCGTGTTAAATAGTCTAAGCAGAGACTCCAGCGGCTAAAAAAGACTAACGGCTATTTTTCAACTTAAGGACCCCAGTCAAACCTCCTTTAACTGAATTAATATTAATAT
>APFE031756801.1:5526-47934 GCA_000404065.3 Pinus taeda | reverse complement strand
CAGGAGAGACTGGAAAACGAGAGAGAGTTGTAGCTCTCTGCAGGTTGCAGCCTGCGTATTGGTAAAGGACTGCGCTAGTACAAGACCATTGTAAAAGGAGTTTCTAATTTGAAAGAAGATAGAGACATATTGCAGCAGGTGGTTTTCACCCACATTGGGTTTCCACCTTATATCTGGTGTTCTTTGATGTGACTGTCTGTTTTTCTTGTTCATGCTCATGGTTTTATGGTACTGATATGCAAAAATAATTCAAAGTATAAATAAGGAAGAATTGTTAAAAGGACTAAATAATACTGATTCCCCCCCCCTCTCAGTATTATTTTCAACAAATCTACCATCTAGAACTGTTTAACCATCATATTTACAAGCCATGACATTAATTACATCAATAAATCATCCATCACAAGAGATAAATCATGAACATAGTCAAAATTTGGCAAAAATAGGCATCTTGAGCAAAATTGTTTTACGCGCAGCGCCAGTGGTCCTACACATAGTGCCACTTTTAGGCCGCTTTTGGAGGCCTTATCATCATCCAAATTCAGCTCATCATAGCTCATTGGAAAGGTCTTCAAGTCTAATTTCCAGAAAACCTAACATTTCTGCATTTGGAGCTCATCTGACTCCTCAAAACTAGATTATCCCAAGATTACTTATGTGTGTCCAAAACTAGCAGAAAGGTCAATTTTGGAGTGTTTTTGGACCTTCTGGTGGACTAGTTTTGCTCCAAAAATTCGGAAAATTACTAGGGTTCATGTCCTCACTGCCTTGAATCCAAAAATACAATCCATTTGTCCATTGGTTGTCCCTAAGAAAAGCGCAACGCCACTTTTGGGCAGTTTTTCTGTGTATTGAATTTCAAAAATTCACAAATGACAAAATTTTCTCAAAAAGTTCCCAAAATTGGTATGAAGCACCACCATCATGTGATTTGATTTGCCAAAGAGGCTTCAACCAACATATTAAGTCTATCCTCCTCCTTTTTTCCTTCTAAAGCCCTCCTTAACCTAGCATTCATCTTTTTTATTGTCATATTTCAAATCTTATTGCGGGTCATGTAGTGATATGCCATGTGTCTAAGAATCTTGTTGTCCCCATTGGCCTTCTTTAACAACGCTTCAAGGTGTAGATTTCCTCTCTCAAGCAGGATCTTCTCTTGTGATCTTGCCTCCCTTATGAGGTTTTCTATGCTACCTGGTTCTCTCTATTGAACTGTCACTAGCTGTATTTTCCTCATCATATTCATAATCTCCTCTATCCATGTTTACAAGCTCCTTTGTTGCACACTTTTAGACAAAGATGATGGGAATGAATGGGATGCTTTAGGGTTTGTAGGGATGGGTTTTTAGTGGATTTAGATACTTATGAGTAAACCACGAATCATGAGGGTGAGGAAGAGGGAGTGATGTGTAACGGGTTTTAGTTTCTAGTTATAGGTAATGGGAAAACAAGCTAGTTAGGGTTTGTAGTGGAAGCTAGGGTTTGATATTAAGTGTGAATGAAACGTCTAAAACATTCAATGTCCAAACTAAACATCAAGTGGAGTAGGGAAACTTACTTGTAGAAGAGGAATTTGCAAAAAATTTGGTGAAATTTTGGAGTTTGAAGCAATTTGGTAGCTCACTGCCCTACGTGTAGTGCCTTCACCCAGAAGCATAACGCCTACTCCTACGCATAGTACCTGTGTATTTCTGAACTGGAGAAAATTTCTCTACGTGCATTGAACTGCTCTACGCATAGCACCTCCTTCCCTACATGCAATGCACTTTGCATGCCACTTTTGGAGGCCTTCCTGGTGTCCAAATTGGGCGTGGGATAGCTCGTTGGAAACCCTGTCAAGTCTTATTTCCAGAACATCTTGAATTTTTCAATTTGGAGTTCATTTGCCCTGTCAAAAGTTCAATCTCCCAAGACTAGTCAAAATGTGCAGAATGAGGCTACCAAAATGCAGAGTGATTTTGCAATCAACTTTAGGAGGTCTTCCTCAACTCCAAATTGAGCTCATTGCAGCTCAGTGGAAAGATATCTATGCCTAGTTATCATTTGACTCATCAAGAAAGTCCTTTGGACATTTCATCTAGGAGACAAGTTGATTTTACCACGGTCACTCCAAAAGGGCAACAACTCTCCTGTGGAAAATGATTGTTTGGATATTTCTCCCAAACCATGAGACCTGTGTAAAAATTGAAGGAGGCTTTTCTTCCTGGGTCTATGGTGGACAAAAACCTCTCTCACTTTTGTCAAATTCATCTTCCATGCTCAAAAACATCATTTTAATAAAACCTATGCTGATGTGTGGAATAGGGGATTTGTAGAAATCAAGGGAATGAGGGGCTTCTAAATTCTTGAGAAAATTTTAAGAAGTAGGGAGGGATGTTAGGAACCAGGGGAAAGTGGAATTTCAAGGATTGAGTGAGGGGAAGGGGTCTAAAAGGGCCAAACACAAGTGCAACCTAAAAAAGTGTCAAATTGTAGCAATAGGCTAAGGTTTGTGGGAAAATGATGAATTTGAGGGATATTAATGATAGGAAGTATTTAAGAAGGTATATTAAGGATAGGGGAAGGTGTATGAGCATCAAGATACAAGTTTTGTTGATGATTTGACCATCCAAGAAAAATTACCTTCAAAACCCTAGGAGAGGGAAATGAGCCTTAACTAAGCACAACTGGAGCACAAACAAGGTGTAAAATGACCCATTGGAACCTGAAACGATGATGAAAACTCTTTGAATGATGGTACACTCAGTTGAATGGTGACATGGACAAATACTTGGAAAACTTTGGAAGGAGTGAAAACAAATCCTAGACCTAATACTTAGTGACCAAATTTTACTCGAAGACTCACTGAAATGACAAATTTTGACTTTGACAGCCTAAGACTACTTTATAAGAGCATGTCTAATCACTGGTGGAAGGCTGCAAAGACTGACTCTAACTGTAAGTAGTTCTATAAATTATTTTATTCACAACTATTGTAGCCAACCTCTAAAATTATATATGTAGTATTGAAAACACAATATAAACATTCGTTTTTCTTTCTCAATTCATTAGGCATACCCCATATGTACACATAATTTAACACTCAACTGTTATATAGAAGAAAAAATTCAAGTATAGCCATTCAGTAATCATTTACGTATTATGCAAATCAAATGCATACTCAAAACTATTACTACCAAGTTTTGGAGTCTAGGTCAATTATGGTAAAGGTTCACCCATCAATCATTCCATTCCCCAATTTATTAATATTGTACTCATAAATTAATCTATGACTTTGACACCCTAAGACTACTTTACAAGAGCATGTTTAAGTATTATGCAAATCAAATGCATACTCAAAACTATTACTACCAAGTTTTGGAGTCTAGCTTAATTATGGTAAAGGTTCACCCATCAATCATTCCATTCCCCAATTTATTAATATTGTACTCATAAATCAATCTATGACTTTGACACCCTAAGGAGTTCTATAAATTATTCTATTCACAACTATTGTAGCCAACCTCTAAAATTATACATGTAGTAATGAAAACAAAATATAAACATTTGTTTTTTCTTTCTTAATTCATTGAGCATACCTCATATCTACACATTATTTAACACTCGACTGCTATATAGAAGAAAAGATTCAAGTATAGCCATTCACTAATCATTTACTTATTATGCAAATCAAATGTATACTCAAAACTATTACTACCAAGTTTTGGATTCTAGCTCAATTATGGTAAAGGTTCACCCATCAATCATTCCATTCCCCAATTTATTAATATTGTACTCATAAATTAATCTATGTTGACCACATACAATTCTAATTCAACTCTTTGCCATAATCCTAGATGTAAAATAAGAATTTATTATAGAACAACACTAGTAAAGAAACCTCTAACTGATGCCCTTGCTAGAAGACGGATCTCGGAAATGTATTTTCCTCCCAACCTTGAACCAAATCATGTGGTTCCCCATGAACTGAGAAGCCTCTTTGCTTGAATCATCAGATTCAAATTCATGCATCATATACATGATTCTCTTTGGCAGCATCCTTCATTTCAGGGTTCTGCTTATCCCTTAGCCTAGGGTGTTTCTTTTTTCTTTTTTTTTGAAAACTCAAGAAAACTCTGTTCTTCTCTCCCACATATTACAAATTTAATTTTCTCTACCACTATTTGTTCCTTCAGTGTTTATCTTCACCTGAGTCAATAATAATATGAATATACATATTTTTTTCTAGATTTGGCAAAATTCTCTTTCTCACATTTTCCAGCTTAAACTCTTAATTGTTTATTATTCAAAATATCATTTAATATTCAGTTTTTTTGATGTGGCCCACTGGCCACTTACAAGAATAGTTTTAAAAATAACCCATAAGAAATATTTACATATAGCGGAGGGGTGTTACATCTTCTTCCAACATAGAGAACAAATGAAGCTGCAACTGGAAAATATTGTCCTCTCACATCAAACTGTGTGCCAATACTCTTTCTAGGAGATTCACTTGGTAGAAAAAGGAAGTTTTTTCTTTGTCAAGTGATCTGAGTTCATTAGAGATTATATTATGTTCAGCCTCTAGCTTAAGAAATGACAAGCCTTGAAAAACTACCTACAACATTTAAGCTATCAAAATCACTACGAATGGCACCTTGCGTGACCCACACCAACCCTTATCATGACTAACTTTTTGCCCACTAATTTTGAATAAGATAACTGTCACATCAAGAAATGACTTAAGAGTACACCCCATCTTCCTTTATTCTACACTAATAAACATAAAGAAAATTATATAACTAATTTACTCATATTAAAAAACACACCAGATAAATCTATCTATCTCTAAAACAAAGACCCACAAACAAGTACCGACATTGACCACATCTTAAACTTGATATGATATATTTCGCAATATTGTGCAATCAGATTAGATCTTGTGCCAACACTCTTTCTACGAGACTCAACTCGTAGGAAGAGGACGTATACGTAATTTAATGATATCAAAAAAATAGACATCATGATCACGACAATCACTGACATTGACCACAGTTTAAACTTGATAGGATAAATTTCGCAATTTTGCGCAGTGAGATTAGATCCTGTGCCAACACTCTTTCTACGAGACTCAACTCGTAGGAAGAGGACGTATACGTAATTTAATGATATCAAAAAACGTAGACAGTGAAAGGCAGAATGTTATCATTCTCAAAACCAAAGACCGACAAAACGCTAAAGCATGAACAGTACAAGTACCGACATTAACCTCATTTACACCCGATCTCATACGTTCCGCAATGCCCTTCGCAATAAACTTTGGAAAGATTGATGGGATGGCATTCTTTACTTTGCTGCCACGTTTTGGATATTTGGTAAAGTAAATAATTTGAAAAATTGTAGAATTTTTGTTTTGTATAGTTTGGCTCAAAATGGGCGTGGTCTACTATGCATCATAATAATAAAATCATTATGATAGCAATAAATAGTATAATATGATAGCAACAAAATCAATACGACCACACTATTCCCAACTTAAAAGAAGAATTCATTCGTAATGGCAAAAGTAGCTAACCTCCAACTGGAAGGGACCAGACCTAGAAACAAATAAAAAGGGGATTAAATAAGATTGGGAATAGTGCGGTACCCTATAACGGAATTAGAGGGGTTATGAAACCAAGTGCTAAGAAGAGGAGGGAACCTTAATGAAATGTAGGTTATGGAAATTACTTGAAAGCGCCAAGAGTGAGTACTCTGAAGAAACCTGTAACCATAAGGAGAGTTAACCAACTCCAGTCCTTTGAGAGAAAGAAACATAAAAACATAATTAATAATTCTAGCCTCTAAGTATGACATTTCTTACCCTGAGAGAGAGTACAACCATAGGGAGAGAAGCCCTATAAAGAACTTAATATTTTTGTTCGAAAGGTAAACGAGGAAAGGCACAAAATGACACTAATAATTCATACACACAATAACATGATCTACAGATCTTCAATTGATCACAAAAACTTGATTATTATAATGAACCCGGTGAAGGGTATTTAGAGCTTTTCTAACTAGTGACTCGCCTAAAATAACTTGACATGCAACCACACACTAAATTCGACTAGGACTTAACTCGACTTGAATCATCTTGACTCAGTTAATTGGCTCTCTAATTTTAGCCAACTTCTTCATGTGGGAGTAATTAACTATTTTAACACTCCCCCTTAATTATGACCGCTAAACTAGGACATGACTCATGACAACTCAAACATGTCTACTCATCTTTTTCTCAGCTAGGCTCACAAGACCAAAGTTTCTCCTATGAAACTCAAACACATATTTTGCTAATCACTTCGTCAATATATCAGCCAATTGATCACTCGATTTACAAGGCTTCAAGTGGAATTCTCCATTGCTCACAAGTTCTCTAGTATCAATATGTTTTTTCTTCTGATGAAACACATAATTCTTGGATAGTGCAATCGATGAGGTGTTGTCACAATATATTTGTTGATCCTTGTTGTTTCTTCTTGATTTAATCAAATACTCTCCTTAACCATACTACTTGGCATTCTGCTGATGTTGCTGGTACATATTCTACTTCTACTGATGATAGTGTCACAATAGGATGCTTCTTAAATTCCCATGAAATCACACTTGAAGCAAGATGGAACACATAACCAAAAGTGCTCTATCTATCATCCAAACTTCTTGCAAAATCACTATCTTTATATCCAATCAAATCCTTCTTCTTTGTGTTTGCATACATTATGCCACAATCTCTAGTTCTTATTATGTATCTCAAAATTATTTTTCCTTCTCTCTAATGTGTGCCTTTTGAAGTCTCCATATATCTAGAAATCAAGCTCACTCCTTGCATAATATCTAGTATTTTAGATGTGAGATACATAATGCTTCCAACCAATCTTTTGAATATAGTTGGATTGACATCTGATCCTTCATCATCATTACTTAAATTTGTACCTGTTGCAAATGGTGTAGGCGTAGGTTTGCAATTTTCCATCCTGAATCTTTTCTGCAAATATTTGACATATTTATTTTGGCAAATAAAAATTCTTTTATCATATTTTTCAACTTCTATGCTAAGAAAATATTTCATAAGTCTGAGATCTATCATCTCAAATTATTTTTTCATGGCTACTTTAAATTCATCCAATTCAAAATCACTTATATAAATCATGTCATCAACATATAAGCAAACAATAAAAAATTATCCATGCTCATTTACCTTTGTGTACAAGGCAGGCTCAATGGTGCTTCTGCAAAATCCATTCTTAATCATGTAGTTGTCAATTATGCTATACTAAGATGTAGGTGCTTGTTCGAGTCCATAAAGTGTTTTGTTCAACCTGTAAACTTTATCTTCTTTTCCTTCAACTTCACATCTTGGAGGCTGCTGCACAAAAATTCTTCTTCTATAATTCCATTCAAGAAGGGTGATTTCACATCCATCTGATATAATTTCCACTTGTTTTGTGTAGTTGTGGCTAGAACTTCTCTTATAGTGTCCAATTTGGCTACCAGAGAAAATTTTTCTCCAAAATCTATTCCCGGTTGGTGTGAGAATCAATTTGCTACGAGTCATGCTTTAAATCTGTCAATTTCACCTTTCTCATTCAACTTTGTCTTGTACACCCATTTCACACCAATGATATTTTTATCATTTGGAAAATCAACCAAATTCCATGTATCATTCTTTTCAATATATTCAATTTCTTCATCGATATCTTGCACCCAATTTTCATCTCTAATTGCTTCTTCAAATGAAGAAGGTTGGAATGAGAACAATGCAAAGTTTGAACTAACATCCAAATCATCATAAATATCTTTTAGACTTCTCATCTTTCTCTTACCATTACTTGATTCATCACTTGATTGACTGCTAGGAGAATTCCATTTTTTTTATTTGCTTGATGATCCATGCTACTCAGAAAATCTTGGAGTCCTTGCTAGTGTCCCCTCTTGTGATCCTTGCTACTCATTTTCTCCAACATCTTGTTCTTCCATCAATGGCACTTATGCATCAGTGGTCTTGTCTATACTCCCATTCCATGAATCTTGTTCTTTGAACACAACATCTTTGATAATTATGGACTTCTTGGTGACATTGTTATACAATTTGTAAGCTTTTGACTGCTCACTATTACCGGTAAATATGTATTTTTCACTTTTATCATCCAACCTACCTCTTAACTCTTTAAGAACACGCACATAAGCTACACATCCAAACACTCTAAGATGAGATACGCTGCAACACATACCTGACCATGCTTCTTCTGGTACTTTGTTCATCACACTCTTTGTAGGGGATCCGTTTATCACATAAACAATACATGCAACTAATTATGCCCATTACTCATTATATAATTTTCTTCCTTTTAACATCCTCCTTTCCATGTTCATCATTGTCTTGTTCTTTCTCTCTTCTACACCATTTTGTTGCAGTGTCTACCTGGTTGTAAATTGTATTCTAATTCCATGTTGTTTGTAGTAACCATGAAATGTCCTCGAATCATATTCTCCACCGCGATATGAACTCAATACCTTGATCTAACGATCACTTTGGTTCTCTACTAAGGCTTTGAATTCTTTTAAATTTGCAAAAGTTTCAAATTTCTTCTTCAAGAAGTGAACCCAAGTCTTTCTGCTATAATCATCAATGAAAGTGAGGATGTAACAACTTCCACCAATCGAAAGTGTCCTCATATGTCCACATAGGTCTATATGCACTAGCTCAAGAGGTGCTTTGCTCTGTATGCAACTCCCTTTGGAAAACTTTCATGGTGTTGATTTCCCAAGATGTAACACTCATAAGTACTAGCAAGTTCTTTTACGGGAGATAACCCTCTAACCATCTGTTGTTGCTGCAATGATCTCAAACCAGGGAAGTGCAAGTGTCAAAGTCAAAAGTTCCATAACCAATAATCATTAGAACATCCAACTATAAATGAACTGACCTGATCACTATAATTCATAATTAGAGGAAATAGTTTCTTCCTCTTTATCTGCACCTTTACTATCAAGTGCTTTCTTGGGGGTTTGTCATATATAACACACTATTTTCCTTGAAAGATAACTATGTATCCCCTCTTCATCAATTGACCAACACCTGTCAAATTATCTTTGATACCAAGAACATAATATACCTCTGAGATTGTCTTTTTATCCCCCTACTTGGTCATAATGTTGACCACTCCTTTTCCATCTACATCCACAGTCTTGTTAGTCCCCAAATCCACTTCTGTCTTCACAGATTGATCCAAATTTCCAACCAAATTGTTGTTTCTTGTCATGTGGTTAATGCAACCACTTTCTAATAGCCACATATTATGAAAAGGCTCCTACATGGTATGGCAATTTAGGAACATGGAGTTAGTATTCTCTGTAGTTACATTAGCTCTCTCGTTTCCTTGATCAACTATCCTCTTCCTGCAATCACGGAAATAGTGACCAAATTTATTGTAATAACAACATTTGACCTTTTATTTGTCAACTCTTTGATTATTGTTGAAGCTTCTATTGTTGTTTCCACTTTCATGTTCATGCTTTTCTCTCCCATCTCTCTGACCACCATGTCTTCCACCTCATCCTCAACCTCTCGATCCACCTATGCCTCGACCTTTATCTCTCGAAATAGAAACCTAAATTTTGAAAGCAGTTTCTAAAGTGGAATCCTAATTTATTTCTATCCTTACCTCATGGGATAGAAGTGATCCCATCAACTCATGAACTTTCATTGTTTCCAAATCCTTAGCTTCTTCTATGGATGCTACCACGATGTCAAATGTGGTAAACAGATATCTAAGGACCTTCTCAACCATTGTCTGGTCTTTAATATCAGCATCATAAATTTTAACTCATTTATGACAGTCATGAACTTATCTATGAATGAATTGATGTCCTCTGTCTTCTTCATCTGCAAACTCTCAAAATCTCTTCTAGTATTCTACAACTTAACAATATTTACTTTGGTCATACCTTTATAGCTTGTCAGCAAGGTCTCCCATGTTTTCTTTGTTGAAGATGTGATCATAATCTTCTGGAACATTGATTGGACCACTCCTTAGTGGATAAGATGCAACACTTTTGCATTCTTTTTTTTCTTTCTTCCATAGTTCCCTCTCTGCATTAGTGAGGGTCCATTCTTCTCCTTCAGTCTTCTGTGTTGCCATTTGTGACATAGTCCCAAAGATCATGTACCTTCAACGTGGTATCCATCTTAATGGCCCACATATCATAATCCTTCTGTGGGAATGGAGGAAACTGAGCCTGGAAGCTTGATGAAGTCATCTTTAAAACAATCACTTCAAATATAATAAAACCCTAAAAATTCACCTTTTAATAACCCATTTTAATAACTTTTTTTGTGATTATTGAAGCACCCTTTTCCTTTAATATATATAAAAAAAACTTTTCAAACCCACTGTATTAAGGGCTGACTTCTAATATATTGTAGAAACCTTTAAAAAAACAACCTTTGAAACCTCTTTAAAAGATATCAACTATAAACTTTAAGAATGACTTAAACTTATGAAACCTCTCTTATATAAACCTCCTTCACATTAGATGAAGTCTTAGGAAAGACTTTAATCGAAAACCTTTGAATTTTGACTTTGCTAACGCAGTATGTCACATAGTGAGGCTATGTGATAACACTAATTATGATTAAAAAAAGGCTCGAGTTAGTGCTCTAATGCTCCCATTGAAGAAGGAAACCCACGTTCTCACAAACAAATGTAACTTTGCAACCTGTAATGTGGCTCTTTGCTAAAATATCATGTGTTATAATGCCCTGAATACCATTGTAAGGTGCATTATAGCTCAACCAAGAGAAAATAATATTTATATCTTCTCTCTCACGTACTCTTGTTGATCCTCTCTCCCTAGATCTTTGTAACCTCGCTCTAATACCAATTTGTTGGAAAGGTAGAGGAGGAAAGGCACAAAATAACACAAATAATTCACACACAAAATGACAAGAGTTGTGGCTCTTGAATTGATCACACAAACTTGATTATTACAATGAACCCGATGAGGGTATTTAACCTTTTCCGACTAGCGACTTGCCTAAAATAGCTTGACATGCAACCACACACTAAATTTGATTATGACTTAACTCAACTTGACTCAACTTAACTCAATTAAATGACTCTCTAATTTTAGAAAACTTCGTCATACGGGAGTAATTAGATATTTTAACAATTTTTGGGACGATGAGTAAAGGAGTGGCTTAATTTTTGTAAATTAAACAAGAGTAAACAAGAAAATTTAATTCCAGTTAATTTACAAGGTTGATGGAGTGAGAATAAAGAAATGTATCCTGAAAAACCTAAAGAGAAATTACCTTGCCCAAGAAACCATCACCACCCAACATTCATTGTTTTTGTAGCTAACAATGTCGTAATCCAATGCATAGGGTCTTATCCGATTGTAGAAATTACCATGGTGGTCATTTGCCTAACCCTAAGTGTAAAGCTCCTTACTCGCTCAGTGAATGACCGACTGAAATTCCCGCGATAAGGGGAGGAGTGACAGGGTAGTTCCCAAAACTACCCTAGGCTACTTACAACCATCAATGTGGCCATCAAATCCCAAGTATATGGATCCATGAACATGTAGCCTATGGAGGTCAGAGGAGGAAAATGCCAGATGCTGGTTGGGCATCCTTCACAAGTATTGTGGAAGGTTCTCTATTGCAAATGGCGAACCTCATATAATGTGTAATAATCCATTGCAAATGCCATCGATTAAAAGAAATAATACCATATGAAAACTGCATAACCACCGAACTTAATGTATAACCCTAAACTTGAAATAAGGCATCAATAAAGAGGAAATTCCCCTATGAACCTTGTCATATGATTTTAAATAGGTTATAATTTAGCCGGTAGTCCACAGACCATAAACATGGATTTTACTAATTTTTATTGTCGGATGTGGACTAAATCTCTTGGAGGACAATAGGATAATAGTTGCACCATCAACAAAGCCTTGAATTTAAGAGTTAAATAAATCATTTTTTCCCCTTGTCCATGTACAAGAAACTTAAAGCATTATAACTAATAAGTAAATTTCACAATGGTGGCACAAAATTATACCCAACGAGAAAAGGAAATTCTAAGTCAGTAAAGTCAGTACTTATCGCCATTGCAGTGTGCATGCCTAAAGGATATGATTTTCTGTTCATTATTATAAAAAATTATAATACCAGTTGTGTGGTAGTAGTTCTCATTTTTGAAAAGGATTTTCCTTTTATACAATAGAATGAATATAAACATGAAGTGATTCCTTAGTGTACAAGAATGATTTTGGACTTAAACAGAGTTTTGTTAGAGCATTCAATGGCAATGTTTCTTTTGTTATTGAATATAGCCTCCCAAAAAAATATTATTTACTAGGAGGAGGGACATTACAAGTAGTGCCAGTTGATTCATTGTGTTTACATCGTTGATTGTAGGAATAGGACCATATTACTCCAAAACTTTTTAGAAGAAATTTGCTTTCATTCGGGGCCATGAAAAATGCCAAAATGTTGCCATTGAAATTATTTACCCATAGGACTAGTAATGTTGTAGATGAGCATGGTGAAGGTGGTTGTGAAAGTGGTAAGCTAGAATCTAATAAGTTTACGGTAGAGAACCATTATGATGCAGTCCACCAACTGAGAAATTGAGTCGTGTGATTCGAAGAAGCACCAGATGTAGTATTTGGTGATGAGGTGAGATCTATGTAACCATTAGAAAGTGAATTTTTTCCCATGTATATAAACTGATTGTTGTTGTTGTTTCTGAACGATGATAAAGAGAAACATGTAGTACTTCCATGGGACTATCCAAGATGCAAGATGAATGACTGTACAGGGAAAACGAGAACCAAAGAACAAACCATAATAATTGCATCGAATACTAAAACAACAAGAGAGTATATTATCTAGTTTTGGTCACAAATCAGATTGTTGATGTGAAAGCCATTAATGTGCCCTAATATCTCTATTTGGATTTAAACATAGAACAATGGAGTCTATTATTTTATAAGTAGAAAATATATATCCTCTACCTTTAAGTAAGGAATACCAAAAGGGTAAGGAGTAACAACAATAAGACAACTCAAATAAGCCACCTATTCTCCAATACACTAGTCTTTTAGGTGTGAATGGTTCATTTATTCAATAAATTAAAAAATGAATACATTTGAGTCTCAGGTTAGGTTTTTTTGTTCCAAAGATCTAACCTTGATATCATGTTTGTCACAACAATGGCATTGTTCTAGTAGTTGATCATTATGATTTTTAGGCACCTTCACTTTTTTTTTTATCTCATCAAGCACTGTGTATTCTATGTTTTATGTGTTTTATGTGGGTATATTTCTACAATATTTTATGTGTTCCATTGCTCTGTAATGTATAATTTTTCTAAAAACTGGTATCAGAGCTGAAGGTCTATTTAGCTCATAAACTCACAAGAGAGAAGGGTTCCTGGTTCGAGTGGGAGCAATAGCAGAAGATGGTAGGTTTAGGGTCGAAAACATTAACGGCCAAAACTACTAGCTATGGAAGATGTAGATACAAGATTACTTGTATCAAAAATATTTGTACATCCATTGAGTGGAAAGGAAAAGAAGCTGATGAGTATGACAGACACAGAATGGGATATTCTCGACAGAAAGGCACTTGGAAAAATATGGCTATGCCTAGTAGCATCAGTAGCCTTTAATATTTCAAAGGAAACAACAACAGAGGGAAAAATGTCAGCTGTTACAGGAATAAGTACCCTAGGGCTTTGTGTTAGAACCCCGACAGAGCAGAAGAAAACTACAACAAGAAACACTCATACAACTCAGGCAAAATGCTTATATAAACAAACTAGGTAAGAGCAAATGTACCCAGATTTCCTTCGTTCAAGTAGGTCCCACAGGGTTTAGACCCTCTACAACTCCCGATGTTCTTCAAACTTGAAAATCATTCAATTCCAACATACATGGCAGTATAGAAGTAAAGCATATCCACGTTTGCCTTTATATCATATAAACAAATGATTGATCATACATCAAAACAACATTCATATATGAATTATAACATAATTTTATGCATAAACAAAGTTAATTTCGGAAACAAGACAACATTTCTTTTATTGCAGTAAACTATAAATAACATGGAGAGAATTCACCTCAGTCTTCTTCTGGCTCCAAGCGAAACCGTCCTCTGAATTCGTCCTATTCTAGCCTTCAACAGTCTTCTTCCATAACCAACACCATGATATCTCAAGCAAGAGGGAGAATATCTATAATCAAGGAAACGAGGGTTTCCTGAAGCTTAGGGAAGTGCATGAGGCACAGGGATTCATCAGACTCAGTCAGGGATAATCTCAGTATAATAACTCTATCTCTTCTCCTCCTTTAGGCCTTCCCATAGAAGTCTATTTATACTTCTCCCAATTAGTTTTTAGTTGGGAAACAGTTGGGCCATGGGCAATAGGAGGTAATCAACAGGTAAAACTTGTGAGCTCTGCCCATAATTAAGGAATTTTTTTTTGAAGTGTTTTAACACATATACGCCAGTTGGGTATTTACTAACCCACGTGTACACACTTTTATCTTAGGGAAAAAGTAGCGTACAGGGAATAAACCATTGTTTTTAATATATTTGGACCAAGTTTGGAAGGAGGGGTTGCCTTAGGCCATAAACCAAGAATCACAAATACCAAGGGTGATAAATGGTGCTATAACAAATTCCCCTTAATATATGAGGTTAGAAGGGGTACGTGATGGTCGAAATGTATTAAGTATATGGAAAGAATCTTGTTGAAACTGAGAAGGACTTCACCAGAATTCAACCTGCCAAGCCATCAAAAGGGATCAGAAAGAAAATGTTGTCTGAGGTGGGCATACCCATGCTCAGAGAAAGTAAATCATGTCCCCATATCAAGTATAAGTGGATCCAATATGCATACAAGTATAAAGAACTAAAAGTACATAATGGATCATCTAAACGTGATCGAACAAGTACATGTCTGAATATCATATATAAGAGGATGATCAATGATGCTGAAGGATGAAGTTGATCACTGATGTCAAAAATTGATCCCAATAGTACCAAATGAACATGATGGAATAAAATGATAGTACATCGCAACTCGGAGGCTAGCATATAAGATGTCGTTGTGATGAACTACAACATATAAGGTGGATGGTGTCAACTAGTAGCAACTGGAGAAACTAAAAAGTGAACCAAAGCATGCTGATGCAACCGAGGTCTTCACCGACTGTTGTGGTACATTTCTACACAATGGGAATAAATGATCTGAGGTCAACCACGTGAGAAATCATTTGATTATCGGCCATTAATGTATACTTTAACAAACGCGAGACTACTCACCGATAACAAAAACGAGAGTGAAGGTACCTAGTACAATCTAACAAGTGCGAATAAATTATCTGAAGTCAAACACTTGGAAGAATCTATCAATCAGGGGACAATGATGGTTTCCCACTGAAAACCGCAAGGTACTGCCAAATTGACTCTAGATATTTGTCCCAGAGCAAATGAGCTATAGTCGATAGGAAAAGACTTGCTGGAAGGAAGGCATTAAGGTATCCTTCATCAATCTAGTGTGAGTGTAACATGTAGGCCAATAATGTGGAAGGAAGCAGACGAAAAAGACGTAGTAACCCAACCGAAGAATTTTTTTGGTGTACACAAGATGTAGCTAGCACACGATATAAACCCTTTGAAACAACCAATAAAGAACGTTGACACAAAGGAAAGGAATCCACCAATAGGGTCAAATGGAAACCAAGGCACTGCATGAATCCCAATGTGTGATAATGAAAGCTGATGTCGAACACAAGGGAAACCACTCAATGAAAGACCCATGATACTGATCGATGTTGAGCACAAGGTGACCTATCAATAATGAAAATAGGGATAGGGTGCAGCTCTAGGCCTGCCCTCAGATTAATATGTCAATGTTGATAAGGACAAGACTCGCTAGCAAGAAGTCAATGGAGACCTTCTCAAACCGACATGAACAAAGGACCAATATAATTGATGTGATGAAAAACATGACACTAAAAACCAGGGATGGTTAACTGAAAAATAGGTCAGGAGACACCGTAGAGAGGTCGACTCAGGCTTACTTCCCTTTAACAAAAGCACGACTCAATGATGACTATGTTATAGCATATAATAACTCTGTATAAGTTCGTCATGCAAAAAGCATGAGAAAACTCTCCATATGATTGGAAGAGGTAACCAATCAGAGGAGTACTGACTCAATAACAAGGTTAAGGTGAACCTAAGTCAAACTAAATCCCACCCAAAATGGAGGAGAGACTTTATTTTGAGTGCTTTGTTCAAGGGCGACATGACTGACTCTAGTTGCCCAAAAAATACGATAATTTTGTCTTGTTCCCACTCTTTTTGGAATATATACTTTTTTTGTATTTTTCTTTAAGCTAGAAAAAGAATAAAAGAATGCTATAGTACAGTGGAAAGAACGAGTGTCAAAGAAACAGATGATTTATTTCATGCGATGGGAACATTCCTATGCTCAATGCAGGGAGGCAAAACTGGTCAAGGACACTCAAAGGGATGTTCTTTCCACTAGTAAAAGGATGCATCAAGTTGTAGAAGCTAAGTGATTGCATGGTTGATTTTGCAAAAGACATGGTCAAATAAGTGGCTTAAACACGAGTCCAAGTGAAGCCAGCTCAAGGCCAAAAGTTGCAAATAGTCAAAATGCAATGCAGCAGTACAACTCAACACAAAGAAGCCTCTAGGGTATAAGGCTAGAAATCAATGTAGAAGAAAAGAGAATGTGTCTTCAACGCATAAGTCACGGCAAAACTAAAGAGGACTCCCGAGCCTACTTAGTATAGCAACATGGGCAATCAATGTCAGTGAGGTTCTAACTAAGATGCCCATGTAAAGGATGGCTCTACCATCGCATCATAATTTAAAAATTGGCTAGTGAAAATGGTTTGCTAACCAAGATACGATGGGTTGACACTATAACTAATGTGTTGCTGAATAGAGGCTAGTATGCAAGATGCAATGGAAAAATGGTTTTCCCTAACCTATATGCCAGTGAGTGAACTATACCTACCATGATGGGTCAGCAGTCATGGGACCAAAATAACATCTCGAAGAAGTCTCCCAAATATCCTGAAAGACAACCGACTCTCGAAAATCCAAGCCCATAGGTCAAAAAATCCATGAGACAAAAATCAAATTTTGAAATAATATTTTGCAATTTCAAAGTTATATGATGACTTTTGGACTCACAATTTTTTTATTTCTATTTGGAGCAAAGAGTTGTGGATAAAAAAGGAGCAATCTTTCCTCTGAACAATTGGACCATTCAAATTGCACCAAAGTTATCAGGTAACCCTTAAATCATGCTTGTAATGTTTTGTGATAGTTTTTATAAGTTTTCTTAAAGTTTTGACTATGGGAATTTATGCCCAAAAATCCAACTCTGCGTACACACGGGTTGGATGTGATCAACTCACGTATACAATGGCCCTACACGTGACTTTGTGTAAAGGGAACCCATGTGTACGTGAGTTAAAGTTTAAACACAAAAAATAAAGGTTGAAACTCAAATTTTTTGCAGGATGACCATCACACGGAGAGAAAGAGAGCATACCACAATTGACAATGAGGTAATGAATGACCAAAATGCACTAGACACATTGAGAGGTTGTGGCTTATTGAAATTCTTCAAAATGCCAAACATGAAAGCCAGCACATGCCTACTCGAACTACCGATCCACTACTAGAGTGTAGAGGATGATGCCTTAATGATAGACCAGATGCCCCTACAGATTGAGGTTGAAGAAATCTACTTTATTATAGGTCCCTTCGGAAGAGGAGAGGTCGTGCATTCCACTGGTAGGACAAAAAGTAGTCTTTCAATAGAAGACTATGTACATATATACTGTCTTGGACACCTAGAGAAGATTGGAAGTGATATTCCAATCAAACATGTGGAAAGTTTATCCCTGAGGATTCTGCTATTTACCATTGCAAGGGTAAATGGATTAGCTTCACTGCATCAAGCATCACAAGTGTCCATGAGCCTAGTAGTGGAATGCCTTACCACAATTTTTGACTAGTGCATGCCTCTTCTGACTAACATGAACAGCCAATTAACCTCTATTCAGAAGGGTGAGACAAAGAACTTTGGATATGGGACTATCTTATGCTCATTCTTCTTCAAGAAGGTACCTGGGCTATGTCCCAAAGTGTCTGTCACCATCAACAACCCTCGAGATCCATGGATGGGCAAATGGGATGACTTGATGAAATGCCTTGGAGGCAGGGACGTGCCTAGGATGAATTTTGATGATGAGTTTTTTGCCTGGTGGGACAAATAAATCATCACAGTCGACGACTACCCGTGTGCTGGTATGGATTTCCGAGGAGATCTAGACTTGATGTTGCCATCAAACGCAACATGGGGAGACATAGGTAACAGTTTTTTAAGTTTTTGTAAATTTTTAAGATTTTTAAGGTTTTTAATATGAAATGAACTTAAAAAATATTTTTTATGAGACAAAATACTGACAAAATGACCATGTTTCAGATGTGGATCCAGTGAGACCAGATGGATTTCCGAGGCACAGGTGTCGTGGAAGAGGAGATGAAGAGGCAACAGCTGAGACAGAGAGAGTCCTATATGCAGGTCAGAGAAACTTGGTGAGACTGACTCACCAGGTACCTATGATATCCATAGAGGATCTACTTAAGGAGATGCAGTGCCGTGTGGCAGGGGTACCACGGAATTGGGTTCACATACTTCAATGTGTAGCCAATGCAGTAGTTAACAATTTAGCCACTCATCCTGAGCCGGGTCAATAGAGAGACCGATGTATGACTGGACATGATTATGGGCATGAACCCAAATTTTGAGGGAATTTTGTCCCAATTTTGTATATTATTTTTTGAACACTTTATCTATATATAGGCGATTTTATGATATCTATACAGATTCAAATTTTTTGATGTTGTTTAATTTGATGAATGATTAATATGCCAATCTAATGTTTGATTAGCAATAGAGTCTGCTAATGAATTCTCAGATTGTGGAATGTGAACATATGTAATATAAATAAATGATCGTTGCAACATTCTCACTCTAAAAAATTGGCAATATAAATAAGGATCATGAACCTGATAAATGTTATTTAATTGTGACACCACCAGCTATGAGTCTAGATAAACTATCAATGAATCAATCCCATAAGAAATTGCTTCGGATAGCAAATTAATAATGACAGTATATTCAACAATGTTATTCGAAGCAAGTCCAATATATAATCCCCTCGACACCATCAACTGGCCAGATGGAAAATAAATCATCCAAGCTGCAAAAGCAAGATTCCAAGTTTGCTGACTAGCACTATCGACGAATCCGAAATATATCGAATCATCCATCAACCCCAGCCAAAATAGATCAAAAAATGTTGATATCACAAAATGCCAGACAAATATGTCAAAAATATAATACATACAAACTAGCAATTGCCCTGTCGGAACCTAAGCAAAATACTTCTTAAGGTAGAGCCCATTTCGGGGCTCCACCAGCTTGTTCCCTTCAAAATCAATTAACTCATAGGCTTATTTTCCCAAAACGTGTTTGAATACAAAGGGAACATACCACATTGACTTGAATTTTCCTGTCCCCAGGTCGTCTTTGTCTTGGTCATAGACTACGACAAGGTTGCCTTAAGAAAAAACCCGAGGACGGACAACTTTATCATACTGAGTTTTAACCCTCTTCTTATGGGCTTCGTTTATTATGGCTGCATCTCGATGCTGCTCATCGAGATGTTCCAAATGAATGAGGCATTCTTCGAGACTAGAAATCTCTGGAAGAAGTTCTACAACTAGCTTAAGGGACTAAATTTCACATTCGATAGGAAAAATAGATTCCAGCCCGTAAACTAATCGGAAAGGAGTAAAACTGGTGGTAGTCTTCACCAAGGTTCGGTATGCCCAGAGTACCGGGTGCAACATGATGTTTCAATTGGATTGGTTTTTGTCAATTTTCCTTTGTAGGATAGTCTTAAGGGACTTATTCACTGCTTCAACTTGCCCATTGGGCTAAGGATAATATGGAGACGAATGATTCTGCCAGAAGCCCAACTTGAGAGCTAATTCAGTCATCAGTTGATTCTGGAAGTGACTGCCATGGTCAGTGACAATCTCTCTTGGGATACCAAATCATGAAATAACCTGGTTGAAGAGAAACAAAGTTGTTGTTTCACTATCATTTTTGTAAGTAGGCATGCCTCAGCCCACTTCGTAAAGTAGTCTACGACCACAATGATGTACTTGTGATTTACTGCCGAAGGCGGATTACAAGTAGTGAAGTCAATTCCCCACTTCATAAATGGACTGACAGTGATAACAGGAAAAGGTGGAGCTAGATGCGCATGCATTTTCCAAGTATAGATTTGACAAGGGTGGCAACATTTGATCGCTTCAATACAATCATTGAAAATTGAAGGCCAAAAGTAGCCTGCACACCAATTTGTAGTGGAGTCACAAATTCTGTTAGGGGAATAAGTACCCTAGGGCTTTGGGTTAGAACCCTAATAGACCAGAAGCAAACTACAATAAGAAACACTCATACAACTCAGGAAAAATGCTTATATAAACAAACTACGTAAGAGTGACTGTACCCAAATTTCCTTCGTTCGAGTAGGTCTCACAGGGTTCAGACCCTCTGCAACTCCTGATGTTCTTTGAACCTGAAAATCATTCAATTTGAACATACATGGCAGTATAGAAGTAAAGCATATTCACGAAATTTGACTTTATATCGTATAAACAAATGAATGATCATACATCAAAACAACATTCATATATGAATTATAACATAATTTTATGCATAAACAAAGTTAATTTCGAAAACAAGACAGCATTTCTTTTATTGTAGTAAACTATAAATAACATGGAGAGAATTCACTTGAGTCTTCTTCTTCTAGCTCCAAGCGAAACCGTCCTCCGGATTCATCCTATCCCGGCCTTCAACGGTCTTCTTCCATAACCAACACCATGATATCTCAATAAAGAGGGAGAATATCTATAATCAAGGAAATAAGGGTTTCCTGAAGCTTGGAGAAATGCATGAGGCACAGGGATTCATTGGACTCAGTCACTGATAATCTGAGTATAATAACTCTATCTCTTCTCCTCCTTTAGGCCTTCCCATAGAAGTCTATTTATACTTCTCCCAATTAGTTTTTTAGTTGGGAAACAATTGGGCCATGGGCAATAGGAGGTAATCAATAGGTAAAACCCATGAACTCCGCCCATAATTAAGGAAATTTAATTTTTTAAAGTGTTTTAACACACATACACTAGTTGGGTATTGACTAACCTATGGGCACACACGTTTATCTCAGGGCAAAGTAGCGTACACAGAATAAAACAATGTTTTTAATATATTTGGACCAAGTCTGGAAGGACGGGTTTCCCTAAGCCATAAACCAAGCATCACAAATACCAAGGGTGAGAAATGGTGCTATAACATTGGCATTGGAGAAACTATATGAAAAAACCTCAGCCTCAAATAATGTATGAGACTTTTATTTAATATGAAGATGTCAGAAGGTGGATCTATTGCTGATCATTTAAATGAATTTAATATAATTACCAGTCAGTTAAGTTATGTGGGGGTAACTTTTGACGATGAAGTTAGGGCTCTGTTATTTCTATGCTCATTGCCAGAAAGTTGGAATGCTTTAGTTATGGCCATTAGTAACTCTATCTCTGGATCTAGTACTTTAAAGTTTGATGATGTTGTCGATGCAATCCTTAGCAAGGAAATGTGACGGAAAAGCTTTGGTGAGACATCAAGTAATGCTTTGACTACAAAGACTAGGGGAAGAAAAATGGAAAGAGGAAATAGCTCAGGATATTGCAGTAAGTCAAAGAAAGGCAGATCCAAGTCCAGATCAAGGATATTGTGCTAGAAATGTGGGAAGAAAGGATACCTGAAGAAAGACTACAAGTCTCAGAAGGGAAAAGAAGGAGACGTGCAACAAGAAAACAATCATGAAGCAAATGTGACAGGTGATGTTTTGCAAGATGCTTTGATTATTTCATTAGAAAATATTATTGATGTCTGAGTGGTAGATTTAGGGGCCTCATTCCATGCCACACTTGATAGGAAACATTTTCATGACTATGTTCAAGGATATTTTGGATAGGATCGATTGGGTGATGATAAGCCTTGCAAAATCATTGGAGTGGGTATAATTTTCATAAAACAGAAGAATGGAAATCAATGGCTATTGAAGGAGGTAAGGCATGTTCCAGATCTAAAGAAATATCTAATTTCAATAGGTAGTTGGGAGATGAAGGTTGTGTAACAAATTTTATAGATAAAACCTGGAAGGTCACTAAAGGAGCCCTCGTAATAGAAAAAGGTATAAAGCTAGACTTGTGGTGAAGGGGTTTGCACAGAAAAATGGTATAGACTATTATGAGATATTTTTTCCTGTTGTTAAAATTACTTCAACTAGAACTATTTTAAGTCTAGTCACAACTGAAGATTTGCATCTTGAGCAGTTAGATGTAAAGACAACCTTTCTCCGTGGGGATTTGGAGGAAGAGATATATATGCAATAGCTACAAGGATATGAGGTAAAAGAGAAGGAGAAACTAGTGTGCAGGATGAAGAAGAGCTTGTATGGCTTAAAAGAGGCTCCAAGGCAGTGGTATCTAAAATTTGACAGGTTTATGTCTCAACAAGGTTATACTAGATGTCACTTTGATCATTGTGTTTATCTCAAAAGGAAAAATGATGGCATCTATATTATATTGTTATTGTATGTAAGATGACATGCTTGTTGCCGGTTCTAACATGTAGGAAATAAATGTGCTGAAATGAAAATTGGCAAACTCATTTGCAAAGAAGGATTTGGGTGCTGCAAAATAAATCCTTGGTATGAGAATAACTAGAGACAGGAAGAATCTCAAATTAACATTGTCTTAGAGTGAGTACATAGAAAAGGTGTTGAAAAGATTTAATATGTAGAATGAAAAAATATTTAGTATACCTTTAGCTAGACATTTCAAACTAAGTAAGGAGTTGTGTCCCTAGACTTGGGAAGAAATGGCTTATATGTCTAAAGTTCCATATGCATTAACTGTTGGAAGCTCAATGTATGCAATTGTCTACACAAGGCCTGATATTGCACATGCATAAGGAGTTGTAAGAAGGTACATGAAAAATAGAGGAAAAGAACATTTGATGGAGGTGAAGTGGATTCTTAGGTATTTGAGAGGTTCCACAAATCAAGCATTATCCTTTGGTGGTTCAAACATTTCTCTGTAGGGATATGTTGATGCAGATATGGCCGGTGATAGAGATAATAGGAGGAGCACCACAGGGTATGCGTTTACTGTGGATGGAACAACTATTAGTTGGGTTTCAAAACTGCAAAGTGTTATTGCACTCTCAACGACGGAAGCAGAGTATGTTGCATATACAAAGGCTAGTGAAGAAATTATTTGGTTACAAAGGTTTCTGGATGAATTGGGTAAGAAGTAGGAGTTGGGAAGGTTATACAGTGACAACCAAAGTGTCGTACATCTTACAAAGAACTCTTCATTCCATTCCAAGGCTAAACATATACAGCTCAAGTACCATTTCATGTGGTTAGTGTTGGAAGATGGATAGTTGAAGCTGGAAAAGATACACACTAGTCAGAATCCTGCAGATATGTTAACAAAAATTGTAACCAGGGAGAAACTAAGATTCTGCTCGAGTTAAATTAGTCTTCAAGTATGATGATGAAGATGAGAAACAACTAGGTCCAAAGTGGAGTCATTATTCAACAAATGAAGAAGTGGTGGAGTTGTTATAATTAGTCTCCAAGTGGAAGATTGTAGGGTGTGGAGTCTAATTATCTTCTTTATTTAGAGGTATAGCCATATTGGACCGCTGTTCGTAATGTGGCGGCAATGCTGCCCGTAAATGTGCATCACTAGGGGGGTCTATGGGGGGTAGTGACGATTATTTGGAGGCCCCCCCTGGAGGGGGATCAGGGGTAGCGCCCCCGAAGCTAAAAATAGATGTAAAATTGCCTTGTAAAATGTGATAATTTCGTAGTCAATCTGAGCCATTCATTAGGCAAAAATATGAGAGTAGAAGTTATGTTTAATTTAGGGTTTTCTTCCCTAGAAGGCAACCCCCTCTCTATATATGAGGGAATTATATTGCGTCTATGTAGATCTGTATTCTTAGTGAGAAACAGAGAGGATGTTGTGTGAGAGAGAAGAGAGAATTATAGAGGATCTGTTGTAGGTTGTATCTCTTTAGTTTGCTGGATAATATAAAAGGAAGGACTGGTTGTTTCTCTGTGGACATAGCCCAAATTGGGTGAACCACGTATATCTATGTCTCTCTTGTTTTATTCGTTTTCTGTGTGTATATTTCTATAATATTTTATGTGTTTCATTTCTTTCTAATGTATAACTTTCTAACAAGCATGGGATGGCATATCGATTTTTTATCAACCTTAAAAATATGGTTTTTTTGGCTTACAAAATGGAAATTTCATTACTTCTTTGAATTGATAATTGGAAAATGGTAATCCCATTACTTATTTGAATTGATAGTTCATGATATGAATTGGTAACATATGATATGAATTAGTAGCCATTACTTCTACTACAATTGCTTAGTGATACTTGGAAGCATTCATATTTGGTCACGTGTTGATGATATTGGAAATATTGGTGCTACATTGTCTTAGTTGCCTAATGATATATTAATTCTTGGTGATGAGGATGTTCAAGCTGCTATTATTATGTCACTTTATGTTTTCACTATCAAATTATTATGTTTAGGGCATGACGGTTGTTGATGACAATCATGGTCTTGCTGCCTCATTGTTGAGGTCCCTGTTTCTGGTTATAAGTGTCATATATGCCCCTTGATGTAGAGGTCATGAAAAGACTCATGTTGTAAATCATTGTAAAATTCAATCATGTACAAATATTGGGGTTAAGTCATGTTATGTATGTGTTGTAGCGTAAACAACCACCCTCCAAAATTTTAGCCTACACCAATTTAGGAGCTTCCCTTGGAGAGTTTCACTTTATGACTGCACACACTTGGGTTCACTCCATGAGCTCGTGTGAGTTTTTACATTCACCTTTCTTGCATATTGCACTCAAGTCTCTGCATGTTAATGTCTAAGTCATGCTTGCGACCATGTTCTGGTTATGCTCAAAGTCTTTGATTCTTATGTGTTTGTTGTGTTCACCATGAAGGCATCTATCACACTCACACATAGAGTCATATTCATTGTCGCGCAAGCGTCGTCTCGATCATGAATGATCGATCACGAGTGTCGCGCTTGTCGCTTACACTGTCGGTCAGTCATGTTGAACATGTGTGTCTAGATGGTTTGGTCATTTCGTCGTCAAGTCATGCGAGTGTGTGTCTGTATGATCACCTATGCATATTTCAATTGTTCACACACTTAGAGTCAACTTTTCTAAAGTTATAATGACGAGACTCCTCAATAACACCCGGACCATCACCCTACTTTCCACTTGATCAACTGTCAACTAGAACAATGCAGAAGCACCAAGCTAGTTCTTTCAAGCTGTGTTGCCTCAGAAATTCAATCAAAACTCATGCTGGCCACACGGACAGTCAACTGATTTCTCATCTCAGAAATTGCGCAGTGCTCATGAGCAGGCCTCTTGCTACCCACCAGTAAGCTTAGCTCCCAAATGACATAGAGATTATCAGCAGGCCGGCTTCCCGGCCTTAATGCAATCTTCCCAGCCAGCAAATCCTAGTACCGAACTTCTTGTTCCCTCCAGGAATTGTGTAGTTTTTGCTTCCAGTGTCTGAGTAGCCAACTGGAAGTTCCCTCTCAAAATTGCACAAGTCTAGCTACTAGTAACCCCAACAGCCAACTGGTAGTTCCCTTTAGGAATTGCACAGTTCTAGCTACCAGTCTCCCAAGCAGTTCCCCAGAAATATTGCGCAATCCCTGCTTGTTGACCCTTCATGCAGCCCGGCTTGTTCCTCTAGAAAATTGCAAAAATTTGGCTATCCATCCCCTATTGACTGTTCGTTCCAGAAAGTGTACAGAGCATGCCTTCCCTGCTCTCCTACAGCCTAGACTGTCCCTCCTAAAATTTGTGCAATTTTTTCCTCCCAACTGAGCTAGACCTTGCAGAAAGTCACTGTCGACTCAAATCATCTATCTCCATCCCTCAGTGAATCTTGCATAGTTTTCATCAGCAGTTGCCCAAGGCGATCATCCTGTATCACAACCCAACTCCCTCTCTTGGTCACCCGCATCCGAATGATCTTGTGTCATGGTATAATAGGAAGTTTGGGATTTGATGTTGTCTCATCATGAATGACTGCAGGTATAGGTACACCCACAAACATGTCAAGATGACAAACAGGATGAACGAAGGGAGCACATGCAGATGGACAGATTCACTAACGGACGAACGAATGAAGCATGCGGAGTGGACAAATGAACAAAGAATGCGAAGAGGATGAACGCGATGAACATGCACCCTCGCAAACAAGTGAGCCTGTCAAGCCTTCCAGCATGAAAGCAAAGAACAACATACTAGAGCTTCATCAAGTGAACCAAGGACCATCGAAGACTCCACGCACTTCGCCATGTAGAGGTGAAGTTATGATACACCATGAAGACATCCATCACTTAGCAACACTGTAGCTCGACATGCACTCCAGCAGTAGCACGAATATACCAGCTTTGTCTTGTCAAGGCATGTCAAGTGAAGTCATGATTCATGTTTCCCACATCTCCACAATGGGATTGTTGTCAATCAATGTGTTGTAACATGGAAGTCCAAGAGACCCACTTGTTGAACATAGAGTCATGTAAGTAGGAAATTCATGGAATTCGAATGGTCATGAGGGTAATCGAACAACCACAAGGGTCAGTTTCACCCTTGGATATAAATACCCCTGTTATTTGTACATGAAGGGACTTTTCACCTCAGCTCCTCCAACATAGCCAAGAGAGTCTGTAATCTTTTCTTTGAGGAATAAGTAGTGGCTCCAACACCTTGCTAATAGGGTTAGTGTTGTATGATGTAACGATGTGTCTTGGAACTTTCGCTTAATTCAGAATTCTATCAATAGGCCAACACATTTTCACACATGTATTGTATTTGTTGTAAGACTGATCTTTAACACTTGTAATGCACATTGCTTTAACCATGTGTTTTACATCTGAACTAATTCATTTGTTGTAATGCATAATCTATTAATGGAAATGTGTTGTATATGTTGTTAATGTTGTCCTGTCTGTGTCGACTGCTCTGCTGGACATCAGACATAACTTTCACATGAACCTTGCTGTAAAAACTGTTGCACTCATCTCAGACTCATCCGTGAGTGTTGTACGTGTTACCTTACCTTGTATGTTCTGACTGCCACATCCGAGTGGACTGCTCCACCAGAAGCTGTCTATGTCCTTTGTGTTGTGTGTTCCTAGCTGAGTTGGGACTGATCCCTTTCAACTTGGAACTCACCTTTACCTTTTCCCCCTCATAGTGAAAGAACCATTGACACAAGTACACTTACACTCACCAGGGACACAAAGCTCACTTCCTGAAGACAAAGTGAACCACTCTCTTGTGCTGACAAGCAAGAGTTGAGGCAAATCCTTAAGATAATGGAAACCGGGCCATCATACCAGATGGGACTCCCACACCAAATGATGTGAGGACTATTTGGGACTTCATACAGGGGTGATCCCCTCAATGTTGGCGAGTCCAACACCGTAAACATTTCTGGTGCTGGAAGGAGGGCAGCTAGTTGTACATGGATGAAATTCCCCTCACACACACTCATCAACCATCTAATCAAGGCAATAACTCGCACTCCCTCTCTCACGACTCAACATGTAGTTACTCGTCACCTCCCAAAATTGAACACAAAATTTCATATCAGCACCTTCGCTCTGTCCATCCCAACACTCGCTAGTTCACAAAAGAAGTTGGACTCATCCCAGGCATACAATACCTTCCACACGCATCTAAGAAGCCAAAGGCCACTCCCACAAGAGTGGTTGTATCATCAGTAGAAGAAGCAATCCTTGCTACTCTTGAAGGGTTGGAAGAAGATATTAAAGATGGAGAGGAACCTCCAATATTTTTTGAGGACAAACAAGACACTCTTGTGGTCTTGGGATCAAACTCTGGTATAGGAGGCAGAGGGGAAGGTAGCAGAGGAAGTGGAGATGGAGATGAACCGATAGACTCAAATACAGAACCTTCAAATTCCGAAGGAGAGGAAGAAGACAAAGAGGACGAAGAGATGGCTGGCCCAAGTCTTGAATGGATGACTTAGGGACCATTGGCTCTCATGGATGTTCTGCACAAGATGATGAAGTGAGTGGAGAGAATGAACATCAAGTTTAACCCTGACAACACAGTGAATGCAGAAGAACACTTAGACAACTTCTAACTACAGCTGCAAACCCTTGAGGTACGTTAGGACAACATAGCATGTAGATTGTTTCGATGTACCTTGGATGGCTAGGAGGTTGCTTGGTATCACAACCTTTCATCCAACTCGATACAAAATTGGGGTTCTTTCCAACGAATGTTCCTTGAAAAGTTTGCCAATGACAAGACTCCAACCATGCTACTCAAAGAATTGAGAAGCCTCAAGATGGAGGGAAAAGAGAAAGTGAAATATTTCAATGAAAGGTTTACACATATCTTGAACAAGTTTGTAGCAGACACTAAGCCTCATGACTCCATCATTGTCGACTATTACACATCTGCACTTCCCACCACCATTGCATAGTTCATCATGCAAACTACAAAGCCACCACTATTAGAAAGGTGTGGAGAGGCTATTGTTGTTGAGAAAGATTTGTGTGCCATTAGAGTCGTCAAGTATGAGGAATCAACAAAAGACTCCAAGGATGCAAGAAGAAATCCCCAAGCAATGGTGAGCAAGGGCAGAGATAAGGAAGTTACTAGTATTGAAACTCTCACTCGCCTAGTCAAGAACTTGACCACCAAAATGTCTGAACTCAAGCAACAGAAGACAGACACATTCGTGAACAATCATCAGCCCAGGCAGAGATAGACAAGCAGTTCATCAACCGGCTCATCAAGCAACAACCTGTTCACTTCCAAATTTGCACAGAAGCCTATGTTCCAACTCAAACAATGCGATGATCGTAAGTAGTATTCCTTCCATGAAGAATTTCATCGCAAGAACTCTTGTTCAAAATGGAAGCAAGTTGTTACCTCTATCTGTACTCATATACTCAATGTGGATGGGGAAAGATATGAGCAACCAGAAGACATTGATGATAACAAAGATGTTGCACCTAATGAAGCACCAAGTTATGCACATGTGATGAATGCATATCAGTACTTGATCTCGAAGACGAACACCGAGAAGCAGTCCCAAAAGAAAAATGATCACTACAATCTTAAGAGTAAAGGGGCTCCTCTAACACTTGAGGAGGTTCTAGAGAAAGTGAGACAACTAGTAAAGAAGGTCGATCCACCAGCTACCTCAAAGCAACAAATAGAAAGCAAGTCCAGGAAGACAACGATGGATAAGAACACATCCGTGAGCAACAAGTTGCAGAACAATCCTTCAGACAGCACGAGCATCCATTCCACCCCGGACACCTCGATGAGTCTACCACCTCTGGATTACAACATAGTTGATGACATGAAGAAAACTCGAGCGAACAACATTTTTTTTGAGTTAGTCAATGTCCAAATCCAGTGAGATATTCTGTTGTGCACATTGGGACAAACGGAAATAGACAGCGCGACCTCTACCAGCAAGGGAGCATGCACACCTCCTGGATCACTATCCACTATGCTCAATGCCCTCCGGATGGAATAAGAAAACTCAGGTTGCCCCCCATTCCTTCTTTCATTCAAAGTTTTCGACTACAATCTCCAAAACTGTGTTGTTGATTCTGGTGTGACAACCAATGTCATGCCACTCTCCATTGCTAAGAATATAAATGCATGATCCAACAAAACATCCGTGAGAGTCATTCAACTTGATAGAGCATTAGTGCCAGCCATTCATGAACTATGAGACGTGATCATCTGACTGTCCCATGGCAGTCGAGTCCACTAGTCCATCAACATAATTGTTGTGGACATACCAGAAGAATATGGTTTGCTGCTCAACAGAGACTGGTCCAACAAGCTAGATGGATACTTTGCTACAGACTGGTCTCACATGTGGCTCGTACAAGGGAAAATGCAACCGAATCCGGGTGTTATCCAAGAGGTATATGAAACAAAATGTCACTCCCCTTGACGGCGAGAACGAACCATTGGCCTTCGCATAACTCATGTTTGGTAATCGCTTCCTGGAAAATAGATTGGAGTGTTATCTTACACGGCCAACCCCAACCTCATCAGACAAAGTAGTTGGGACTCCTTCCTCACCCAACTAATGATAATGAAACTTGTACAATTTATTTTTCTGTTAGTAGTAGTAGTAGCAACAATGGTAGTAACAACAGTACCAACATGCCAAACAGTCCATGTACAGACAATTTGTGGACCATGAGTCTTGATAAATCAAGGACGCATGATAACTCAAGGATCGAGTGCATCTCAGTCATCCAAAACAACGAACTATGCACGATTTCGAGCTGTTTCAAGTTCAGAGTCACAAACAATGATGCTGAAGCACTCATGATGAACACACGAAAGACCAACACTATGAAAAAACATAGCAACTTGGGGTTCCACCATGATCTGAAGATGGCCAATCTCGGTACAAGTTACACATTGTAACAGCAACCAATTGTTGACTGCTTGATCAAATAGTACTAGGATAGGCCTACACAAGTAGATGATGACTTGAGTACCCACTAGATGGGAACAATCCAACATGAGATTCCAAGTAAAGGAGAAGACAAGCCATTATAGCAAAGAACAAGTAACACATACATTTTGTTTATACTCCTTTCACCGAATAGATTAATTAACATTTTAAGTGTTTGGATTACTTGCAAAGTTCATCATCACACTTGGTTTTCTGAATTAAATCCCCCACATAAGAAATCTGGGAAGATCGCTTATGCATTGACTTCAGAAACTTGAACCCTTCCCAGAGTAAAAACAATTACCCCGTTCGATCATCCAAGCCCATGTTGCACACAGTACTTGAGACAGTAGTGTTTTCTTCACTTGAAGGTTTTCTGGAATGCCACCAGGTTTTGAGCGGAGCCCAATGGACTAGCACCGGTCCATGAGAAACTTGGCTCACACACCTATCATTTGCAATCACTCGGTGGAAGGATTGATAATCTTCTTATCAAATGGCCAAGTCCTCAAACATTAGTTCAGTAGGTAGGGTCGCGCCTATGCCTTGTACATAGTCCATTTGCTGCTTGTTGTTTCATTTGGTTTGTTTTGCTTATTATATTTTATTTTCTTTGTTTTATTCTGATTATTGTTTTTGTTCATGTGCATTTTGTTTGTTTTATATATTACTATTCTTGTTTCTAGAGATAAGTGCTGCCAACTACTACGTTCTAGATTTTGAATAGAGTATGTGGCTGAAATTTGAAGAGACTTGTGACACTGAAGCACTTGGCTAGTCTTGTGTATATTTTCTCTGTGCTTGGTTACAACCTTTGGCCGATGAAGTCTTGATGGAAAATACGAACCGTCTGTAAGGGAAGCTTTGGCCCAACTGTGAACCTGTGTCCACACTAGAAAGCCCCATGCATATACCCAGCCTTCTACTATGTGTGTTGAAGCTAATCCAATTAGTAGAAGTGGAGAAGGGGAAAAATCTAAAGGAGAAAACCTATGTGATAAGTCTTACATGCTTCTCTGAAGGAACAACCTCTTCTACTATCAATAAGTCAGGATCCCTCTTCCACCCCAAAAATAAATAAGTGTCTATGGTCATTTCTCTTAAAATATACAAAGGAAAGAGAAAAGAAAGTCTTCTTACACAGAGAGGTGAAGCATGCAACTCCACGAGGGTACTAACTAGGTTCTCTGGTAGTGGAGCAATATGTGTGTTCTTGCGTGACTCTGTCAGGGTACTACCCAAGCTTGCTAGCAACGGAACAACACTAGATATGAAATCTTATACTCTGAAAATCTTCAACCCATGAACTAAACTACCCTTCCTGGATTCGAAACACTCAAATCTAAGCTAAACTTTTGATTGTGTTTGACTGAGTTAGAAAAGGGTGAACCATGTATGTCCATGGGGTAAGTGGCAGAACTAAAGTAACTTGCGCAATGATTCAATACTTCATGAAAGACCAAGGCCCTATGCTAGCAATGAATTGAAACAAAGAAGTTAAAGTTATACCAATGTGTCGCCAAGTGTTGTAGCGACTACAACCACCCTCCAAAATTTTGGCCTACAACAATTTCAGAGCTTCCCTAGGAGAGTTTCACTTGATGACTACACACACTCAGGTTCACTCCATGAGATCATGTGAGTATTTACATTCACCTTGCTTGTTTATTGTACTCAAGTCTCTACATGTTGATGTCTATGTCATGCTTACGACTGTGTTCTGGTTATGCTCAAAGTCTTTTCTTTGTATGTGTTTGTTGTGTTCGCCATGAAGGCATTTTCCACACTCACAAATAGAGTCATATTCACTGTCGTGCAAATGTTGTCTTGATCATGAAAAATCAATCACGAGTGTCACGCTTGTCACTTGCACTGTCGGTCAGTCATGTTGAACATGTGTGTCTAGATGGTTTGGTCATTTCGTCGTCAATTCATGCGAGTGTGTGTCAATATGTTCACCTATGCATCTTTTGAACTTAGTCATTTTTGTTGAAGTTCCGATGACCAAAATCCTCACTAATAGCCAAACCATCACCCTGCTTTCGACTTGAATGACTGTCAACTAGAACACCATAGAAGCACCATGCTACTTCTTTCAAGTTGTGTTGCCCGCAGGGAATTTAATCAATACTCATGCTGGTCACTCAAACAAACAATCGACTGTTCATCTCAGAAATTGCGCAGTGCTCATGAGCAGGCCTCTCAATGCCCATCAGTCATCTTAGCTCAAAAATTACGTAGAGATGATCAATAGGTCGGCCTCCCGGCCTTGATGTAATTTTCCCAGCCAAAAGCTCCCAATAGCAGATTTCCTGTTCCCTCTAGGAATTGTGTAGTTTCTTCTGCTAGTGACTGAGTAGCCAACTGGCAGTCCCCTCTGGGAATTGCATAGATATGGCTACCAGTGACCCCATCAGCCAACTGGTAGTTACCTCCGGGAATTGTGCAAGTCTGGCTACCAGTGACCCCAGTAGCCAACTGTCAGTTCACTGTGGGAATTGCATGAGTCTGGCTGCCAGTGACCCTAGCAACCAACTGGCAGTTCCCTCTAGGAATTGCACAGTTCTGGATGCCAGTCTCCTGGGTAGTTCCCCAAACAAATTGCGCAATCCCTCCTTGCTGACCCTTCATGCAACTCGACCCGTTCCTTTGGAAAATTGCGCAAATTTGGCTGTCCAACGCCTGCTGACTATTCATTCCGAAAAATGCGCAAAGAATGCCTGCCCTACCCTCATGCAGTCCAGACTGTCCCTCCTAAAATTTGAGCAATTTTTTCCTCCCAGCCGAGCCATACCTTGCAAACAGTCACTGTCAACTCAAATCATCTATCTCCAGCCCCTTCTGACTCTTACACAATTTTTCTCAGCAGTTGCCCAGAGCCATCATTCCGCATCATAGCCTTGCTACCTCTCCCGGTCACCCACATCCTAATGATCATGTGTCATGGTAGACTAGGAATTTTTGGATTTGATGTCGTCTCGTCATGAGTGACTACAGGTATAGGTACACCCACAAACATGTCAAGAAGATGAATGGGATGAACGAAGGGAGCACATGCAGATGGACAGGTTCACCAACAGATGAATGAACAAAGCATGTGAAGTAGACGAATGAATGAAGCATGCAATGCAGACAAACATGACGAACATGCACCTTCATGAACAAGTGAGCCTGTCAAGACTTCCAACATGAAAGCAAGGAAAAACATACTAGAGCTTCATCAAGTGAACCAAGGACCATTGAAGGCTCTGCGCATTCGCCATGCGAAGGTGAAGCTGTGATACACCATCAAGACATCCATCACTTAACGACACTGTAGCTCGACATGCACTCCAATAGCAGTACGAATGTACCAGCATTTTCTTGTCAAGTCATGTCGAGTCAAGTCATGAGTCATGTTTCCCAGATCTCCACTATGGGCTTGTTGTCAATAAATGTGATGTAACGTGGAAGTACAAGAGACCCACTTGTTGAACATAGAGTCATGGAAGTTGGAAATTCATGGAAGTCAACATGAGGGTAGTCAAATAGCCACAAGGGTTAGTTTCACCCTTGGCTATAAATACCCCACTCATTTGTACATTGAGGGACTTTTCACCTTAGCTCCTCCCACATAGGCAAGAGAGTCTTTAATATTTTCTTTGAGGAGGAAGTAGTGGCTTCAATGGCTTGCTGACGGAGTTAGTGATGTATGGTGTAATGATGTGTCTTGGAATTTTTGCTTAATTTAGAAGCCTGTCAACAAGCCAACACATTTTCACACATGTATTATATTTGTTGTAATACTGATCTTTAACACTTGTAATGAATTTTTCTTTAACCATGTGTTCTACATCTGAACTAATTCATTTGTTGTAATGCATAATCTATTAATGGAAATGTGTTGTATATCTTATTAATGTTGTCCCGTCCATGTCGAATACTCTGTTGGACATCAAACAAACCTTTCACATGAACCTTGCTGTAACAACTGTTGCACTCATCTCGGACTGATCTGTGAGTGTTGTATGTGTTATCTTACCTTGTATGTTATGACTGCCACATCCAAGTGGACTTCTCCATTGGAAGCTGTGTATGTCCTTTGTGTTGTGCATTCCTAGCTGAGTTGGGACTGATCCCTTTCATCCTGGAACTCACCTTCACCTTGTCCCCCTCATAGTGAAAGAACCATTGACACAAGTACACTTACACTCACCAGACACACGAAGCTCACTTCTCTAAGACAAAGAGAACCACTCTCCTATGCTCACGAGCAAGAGTTAAGGAAAATCCTTAAGAAAATGGCAACCAGCCATCATACCGGATAGGACTCCCACACCAAATGGTGTGAGGTATATTTGGGACTTCATACTGTGGTGATCCCATGAATGTTGGCAGGTCCAACATCATCAACAGTATGTAATCCCATTATTTTCGATAATTGATGTAATGTTGGGTGAATGATGTAATCATGGGAGCATAAAGTGATTGGTGATATGAAAATTCATACTTTGATGATTCATAAAGTCTTATACTCTATTGAATATATTCAGAAGGTTCAACATATGCTTAGGGGGAGCATGGTCAGAATATATATTTCATGATTCATATTCATCCGATAACGCTTTGAATGATCAACACTATAAGGGAAGTACTTCATTCAACCTAGTTCAACCCTTTTCCCTTGATGTTAAAGGGGGAGAGAAGCTTGATAGTTGGAGAAAGGTGTTTGGAGTGGAGTCTTCGAATTTGCAGGTGTGTTTGCAGGTGTTTACACATGGTGACCAAACACCAAAGTGGTTGCCATCAAATCCAAAGGGGGTTATTTGTGGAATTACGACTAATGTGTTTCCCTTGATGGAAACTTTCTTAATAAAGATGTACTCGATGTCAGTATTGATGACTGTGGAACTCATGCAGATTGGTAAAGATGCTACAAAGGACATGGACAGAGAAATGGTAGTTACATTATAGATTGATGATAAATGTGAAGTTTGAGAAAGTGTACGCGAATCCTATGATGAAGGGTCACGTACATATTCAGGTCTTGTAAGTGGAAGTCACATACATAATCTGAACCATGGTAATATGGATACTAGGGGTCATTTCCATGGTATTGGCCCATAGTAATGGTTTCAACAACATTTATTTGATCTCGTCAATGAATACTAACGACATGACCAAGGGATTTACCTAAGGTATTGGCTAAGGATAAATCTATATAAGTAGATGGATATCAAGGTGTTATGTGTGCAAGTAATGGGTTATTCATGTGTGATCTGATCTAGAATAGATGTGCACTAGGAAGCAAGGAGATGGCTCAGATATGACAGATCTGAAAATGTAATGAAGATTGATGAATACACCTAGTTGATTTGTTTATTCTTGTAGCTAACAATGATGGATCTATGGTTATAATGTTGATGTGATATGAATGTATGACAATGACTTTTGTAGAATGTGAATTATGTTTGTAGCGAAAGGCTTTATATCTGTATGTAGGTTTGCTTCAGGATAATCACATACATACGCGATCTGTTTCTGCTAAGTAACATATATATTCTATGACTTGTTTATTCAGTGTGTTGAGATAGGTACACAAGTGTTATATATATAGTCGCATACATACACTGATATGTTTTGTGCATGTTGTGTATATGAACTAGTGTTTGAGTTGCTGCTTGATGTTGATGGTTGATGATGTCTATTCTATTTGTTGTTGTCTATCGATGCTATCTTCATCATGTTTAGCTCTATCTGGTAGTGTTCATTGATTTGAATTAGTTGTGAATTGAAATATTGATCATTTTTAATGATGTTGAAGTGTGACTAGGTATGGTTCAATGATCTGTGAATGGTTTAGTACTTAATTCAGTGGTTGATTCTGTGATTCAGTGAGCTAAATGATTCAGTGTTCAGTAATATGGTATCTTTACACAAGTTATATGCAAAGGAAGCATGTATATACAGAGGTTCTCTCCAGAACAATAAAATATACATTCTGAAGTGAATTTGATCAGGGTTTACAGTGACAACACTTAGTTTCTATGATAACTAACAATGTATGGCTTGGTATATTGATGAATGGTTGTGTATTGATATGATCTGGTTATGGTGATTCAATATTGATCTAATATTCTATGATTCAGTATAGCATCTTGGTTTGTTCAGTGTTTGGATGAATTGATTTAGTATTTGGTTTTAGAGTTGTTACTTGGTATTGAGCATAATGTTAGGTGTGGGTTCAGTTTGAAAATATGATGAAAGGTGGCCTACAGGTTTTGATATTTTTATTTAGGTGCAGCCAGTATGAAATATTATGAAATGTGGTCCATGAAGATTTTTTGAGGGTTGTATCCTTCAATGAGTGAGTCAAAGCTTCCTTCTAGTGGTAACTGGTAAATTTCTTTATGGGGTAGGTGATCCCTTCTAGTAGGAGTTGGTAAAGGAGATTATCGGGTTGTAGCTCCCTTCCAGTGGGTGCTAGAGAATGAGTGGAGGTTGTAGCCTTCTGCAGGTGGATGTCTTGTTGGTAAGAGTCTACACCAGTACAATATGTAATGAAGGTTTTCTTTATAAGAAAAGGAAGAAGAGAGAGATGATGACATCGGTGGTTTTCTCCCAAATTGGGTTTCCATTGAAAATCCTGGTGTTCATATGTGTTATGTGTGTTGATGATTCAACTTCTATTTATTTCTCATGGTTTCTACTTAATAAATAAATAATGCGATAATGATGCACTGGTTAAGGATCAACAATAGATGGAACATATGAAAAGTTAGGTAACTGGATATATGTGGTTTTACTTCATTGAGGTCACGTACACATGTAGGTTGGATAAATAAAAGTAGCATTCATAAATTTGAATATGAAATTAAAATTTTAAGTGAATTAAAAATATTGATTAACCACCTCCCTATGCCCCCAATATTTTTCCTAACACAAATACATCCAAAATATGGTCAATAAAGGGAAAGGGAAAATGGTGCTTTCTAGTGGCTTTATTGAATTCTCTATAACCACCATATATTGTCAATTTTCAACTCTTTTTAGGGGTAGTGAATAAGGGAGACACCCATTCATTATCTAATATAGGATAAATGAATCAAACATCCAACAAATTTTGCAATTCATCTTTCACAATGTCTTTTAGTCCAGGGCTCATTTTCCATTCACACTGACAAATAGTAAGAAAGGGGATGATTTTCAAGGTTTTGGAAGGATTGATTTCTATGCTTTTCACATTACTGTGTTCAGAACTAGAAGTTATCAGATATTCTCATGAACTATTTTTAGAACAACCAAATGTTCCAATTGATTCATCCTTTAAGCCATCAACATTCATGGTACCAAAGTACATATTTTGCAGAAATTTGTTAAACAAATTATTCTCATCCATTTGTCTGCTACTAATGGTGGTTTCAAATGTACATATGGGTAGGGGGATGAGAGATAAAGGTCATATTATTCTTCCTCTTGAATCTACCCAAATAGGAAAATCATGCTCAATGATGGGTTAAATAGGTGGATATAACATAGGTTATTTTTGTTAGAAAATCAGAAAGGCAGAAAGATTTGTTGAGAATGCAACAAGATGATGGAGCTTAGTGGAAAGGAGTCGACTTCACTAAGTGGGCCCGCAGGCAAATTATGGTGCAAAGTCTATTTTTAGACTATGTCTATTTTTAGACATATGGATCATGTCTATGAGTTGCAGGATGTTGTTTATGGATGATTGGTCAAGTTGGAAAAAATTGATGGAATTCTATTTTTAGAAAACAACGATGACACTGTCAAGTCTAAATATAGAGCAGTCAAATATTATTAGCGCATAATGATATTTAGACTATAAACTTTATCTTATTCTCTTGGAGCACCTAAGTTGGAGCTACAGATGTGGCACATGTAGCTAACAGAAGGAATCACGTGGTTACCTATGGGTTGACTGAGCTATTGCATGCAGGACTTCAGTTAGAACTCAACTGGTTGAGTTTAGTGGAGCTGGAGGTGGAGTTGATGGAGTTGTGTTTAGTTTGACTTGGTTGAACTGGTTGTATTTAGTCTAACTGGAAAATAGACTAAGTGATGAGTTGTGTGAATTAGTTATTAATTAATTCACTAATTATTAAATCATAATGCAACTGAAGAATACATCAGTTAACTCAGTGCATGTACAGTTCAGTGGAGAGAGGTGTTAGAGATTGAGATTGCTATCAGTTGTGACTATAGTTGTGCATGAGATCTTGCACAATTAGTGGGATTGAGTTATGCCAATGAGAATTGTGGACAAGAACAAATGATTATAGCCTGTGCTCACGTGATTTCCGTTGTGAGTGATTTTCCAAGGTAAAAAGAACTTGGAACGAGTTTGGTTATAATTATTGTTCTTGCAGGATTGTGCAGTGGAGGCAGGCAAGCAGTGGAGGAGATTTGGAGATCAGATCTGAGCTGTATTGTGTGTAACAGGTGGAGATAGTACTGAGTACTTGTGAGGAGTATTGTACTATGTTTGTTACATGTTCTCAATAATATAATATACAGATAGTTTGGGGTTTTTAGTGAGATGCTTTCCCCGGGATACATACTATGTTGATATATGTGTTTGATGCTTCTATGTGCGCATGTGTATGTTTTTGAATACTGCTAAATTGATGATCAACGTAGATGAGATTATGTATTCTGCATGTATTTAGCAATAGTGTATAATTAGGATAATCTTGGTTGAATGAGTGTCATATTATTCATAAATTTCTACATGGTATCAGAGCAGTTGATCATCAAATCTACTATTTAGGAAGTGCTTACATCTTATTTCTTCAGGCAGAGTCTGTAATTGGGCCAGATAGCCTCTGCATTAATCCTTCCTTTGGAAAGTGAGATATTTGGTGAATGCCCATACAGTCGATCTCTGTACGAGAAGTATTTTGTTCTCACAAATTTTAGATCGGAAGCAGATGAGTTTTGAGCTGGTGGAATTCGAATTTGCAGCAATGTTTTCTTGGTGTCAAAGTTGAAATGTCTTCCAACGTTTTGCGGTTGGAGTATTCCCTTGAGGGCAGCTCGAACTATATTGCATGGAAGGACAGGATGGAGGCATTGTTATATGATAATGGGTTGAAGGAGTTCATAGATGTGGATGTCCCAAAACCTACTGATGCTGCTCAAGTCGGGGATTGGCAAAAGAAGACAGCAAAGTGTCGAAGGATTCTGTTGGAGGGCGTTAGGAATCACATTCTGTCCAGCCTCTATGGAAGGGCTTCTCCATTCTTGATTTGGAAAGCGTTGACAAATCTATACCAAAGCAAGAGCGACCAGACGAAGTTGGCGCTCAAGGATAAAATCATAAACATCAAATGCGAGAAAGCCGACAGTATGCCCAAGTATCTCACTAAGTTCACCCAATGCAGGGATGAGCTGGGAAGTGTGTGGGTGATTGTCGATGATGAGGACTTAGTGAGCTTGGATCTACTTGGTCTTCCGAAGAGTTGACATTCCTATCAGGACTCTGTCAATGGTCGGGAGAAATTGCCAGGATGGGAGTGACTTTGGTCGGATCTTGTGTAAGAGGAGATCAGGCATAATACCAGGGATGGATCTTCATCAAAGGCAACTGATGAAGAAAATTGTGCTTTGGCTGCCTAAGCAAAGAAGGGGAAGAACAAGAAAGCTTTTCATTCCGGTGCAAAAGGGAAGAAACAAGACATGTCCAAGGTGAAGTGTTTTCACTGTCACCAACACAGACACTATGCCACAAATTGTCCGCAGAAGAAGAAGAACAAACAAGCTGTTGGATCTGCAGCAGGAGAGGCTCTAGCCTCACAGTTTGAGCTTGAATTTTCATTGATCGCATGCTTGGTTTCAAGTGTGATGGGATCAGTATGGTTCTTGGACAGTGGTGCGTCTTTTCACATGACAGGAGATCGAGATTTGTTTTCAGATCTAGATGAGAAAGATCTTGGAGTGCACATTGAGATGGGCGATGATGGCAGATACAGTGCGACCGGTATCGGTACCATTTCCTTTGAGAGGGAGTCTGGTAAACCCTTTGTATTGAAGGAAGTCATGCATGTTCCAGGATTGAAGAAGAATCTCATCTCAGTGGCAATGTTAGAAGACAAGGGGTATGATGTTGTTTTCAGAGAGGGAAAGGCCTTCCTGCGCAGCAAGACAACTAGTGAGACCCGGAAGATAGGGGTTCGAGTGAGGAACCTTTATCAGTTGCATGTATATGGATGCACAGCTATGGCAAGCAAGGCAGAAAGATTGGTGAGCCGGGATGATGGCGAGTTGTGGCACAGGAGATTGGGTCACCTTCACCATGGAGCCTTGAAGATACTACAGCAGATCACTACAGGGCTTCCTAAAGGCACACTTGCGCAGTCAGATCAGTGCAGGGGGTGTACTTTGGGGAAGTTTGTGAAAGCCACCTTTCACGAGAAGGATAGTCGCGCCACAACGATCCTTGATGAGAGAATTCACACAGACGTGTGTGGACCTTTCTCAGTTGCTTCAACAGCAAAACACGGGTATTATGTGATTTTTGTTGATGATTTCTCTCGTAAGTGTTGGATCTTCTTTATGGAGAAGAAGAGCGACACATATTCAAAGTTCTGTGAATTCAAAGCACTTGTCGAGAAGGAGTCAGGGAAGAAGGTGAAGGCTCTTAGGAGCGATAATGGTGGTGAATACATCTCAGACGAGTTCAAGGATTTCTGCAAGGTAGAAGGGATTCGAAGAGAGCTCATAGCTCCCCATAACCCACAACAAAACAGGGTAGCTGAGCAGAAGAACAGAACGATCATGGGTGTTGCACAGGCAATGTTGCATGATCAGGCCCTACCCCTTCACTTGTGGACAGAACCATGCAATACAACAGTTTATGTGCAGAACCGTTGTCCTCACAAGATACTTGGCATGAGTACACCCAAGGAAGCTTATTCTAGTAAGAAGCATGATATTTCTCATTTGACGAGTTTTGGTGCTAACATTTACATGCATATGACGAAGGATGCCAAGAAGAAGTTGGAGCCGACCGCAGAGGTTGGGATATTTGTGGGGTACACTCATACGCCCCACAACTATCGTGTGTATTTACTAGACAGTGACAAAACTGTTGTACAACGAGACATAAAATTTCAAGAGGAGAAAGCCATGAAGTGTTCACTTGAGAGGGAGCTACACTTGCATGCAGATGAGGAGCTATTAGTTCCTAAGGATGAGCTTCAAGACGTGGATCAACCACAGGATGAGGTTCATGGAGTGGAAGAGACCACTCATGCAGCGCCAACCATCAGAGGGCGAAAGCGCTTGACAGAAGCTGAGCGACTGGCTCAAGATGCAAGAAAGTTGTAGGACCAACTACAGCCAAACGTAGGCAAAGACAGTCACTTGATCGGTACACTGGATACATGGCTCTTATGAGCAAATGTGTCATGACTGAGCCTTCCTCTTTCGAGGAAGTTGTGGAGATCTCACATGGGTAGACGCCATGGTGGAAGAGTATGATTCGATTGTCAGAAACAGTGCATGGGAGATTGTCCCAAGTCTGGAAGGGAAATCAGTGGTGGGTTCGAGATGGATCTACAATGTT
>APFE031756773.1:0-12745 GCA_000404065.3 Pinus taeda | reverse complement strand
GAGGATATTATGGACTATTTGAGTGTGGTTGCACATTTCACAAAGATAGATTTGAAGAGTGGTTATCATCAAATGTTGATCAGGGAAGGTGATGAGTGGAAGACTTCTTTCAAGGCAAAGGATGGATCTTTTGAATGGTTGGTTATGCCATTTGGGATGACTAATGCCCCTAAAATGTTCATGAGGCTCATGAATGAGGTAATGAAATAATTCTTGGGGAAATTTGTTGTAGTATACATAGATGCCATTTATTTGTTTTAGCAAAAACAAAGAGAAGCACTTGGAACATTTAAGGCAAGTGTTGCAACAGTTGAAGAAAGAAAAGTTGTTGATCAATTTTAAGAAATGTACATTCGTGCAGGATGAGTTATTGAAGTTGGGATTTGTGGCTTCCAAGGAAGGTTTGAATATGGATTTTGAGAGGGTGAAGGCTATCTTGGAATTGCCAACACCTCAGTCTCCTTTTGAGGTCAGGAGCTCTCATGGGTTAGAAAGCTTCTATCGAAAATTCATTAGGAATTTCAGCTAGATTTGTGCACCTCTTACTGAGTGCATGAAAAAGGGGGAATTTCAAATGGAAAACAACAACAAGCAAGGTATTTGTAGTTCTCAAAATGAGATTGATATAGAAACCAATTTTGGCATTTCCAAACTTTGATAAACTATTCCCAGTTGATTGTGAAACAAGTGGGACAACAATTGGAGCAGTTTTAAGTCTAGAAGGAAGACCAACATCATTCTTCAGTGAGAAGTTGAATGATGCTAAGAAGAAGTATTTTGTATATGATTAGGAATTTTATGTTATTGTGTAGGATTTGAAGAAGTGGATACACCATTTGTTTCCCAAGCAATTTGTTTTGTTTAGTGATCACAATGCATTACAATATATCAACAATTAAGGTAAGTTGAATCAGAATACTTCTAAATGGGTTGAATTCTTGTACATTTATACATTTGTTTTGAAGCATAGGTCTGGAAAGTTGAGCAAGGTTGTAGATGCTTTGAATAGGACAATGTTATTACTCAACAATTTGTTAGTAGAAGTGGTGGGTTTGGAAAGGATGAAGCAGTTGTATGCAGAAGATGCCAGTTTTGGAGAAGCTTGGACAACTTGTAAAACACCTTGGAGTGTGGAAAAAACCATGTTCTTAGATTACCATACCTAAGAAGGTTTTTTATTTGAAAAACATCAATTGTGCATTCCTCAAGAGTCAATCAGGTTGAATCTCATTAAGGAGCTAAATGGTGGAGGTCTAGGCGGACATTTTGGCATGGATAAGACCACAACATTAGCGAAGGAGAGGTATTTTTGGCATAGGATCAGCAAGGATGTCAGAAAGTTTGTTCAGTGTTATAGAGTTTGTCAACTGGCCAATGGGAGAAGTCAAAATACAAGGTTGTATACTCCATTTTTAATACCAAAAATACTCTAGGAAGATGTGAGCATGGAATTTATATTGTGGCTGCCTAGGACACAAAGGAAGCATGATTCAGATGGTTGTTGTAGATAGTTTTTTGAATATGGCACATTTCATAGCATGCAAGAGAACAAGTGATTCTACTGAAGTGGCTATTTTATTCTTCAAATAAGTAGTGAGACTTCATGGGTTTCCAAGAACAATTACTTTAGACAAAGATACACTATTTCTAGGTCACTTTTGGAGGACACAATGAAAGAATATGGGATCTAAATTGTTATACAATTTAACCCATCATCCATAGACAAATGGGCAACATGAATTCGTGAACAAGAGTCATGGGAATTTGTTAAGAACCTTGAGTGGTAAAAAAACCAATGTTAGAAAATTTTGGAGGTCTTAAATTGGGCCTCTTAAGGAATATTATAAAATAATTAGTGGAAATAATAAAATAAAATTAGATTAGCTCATTCAAGTTTTGGAGGGAAAAAAATAAAAAAAAATATTTTTTCAACTCGTATTTTCAACTTATCTCCCTATGGTTTACTCAAATTTCGTCCGGGAGCACTTGTTGGATGCAGTTCAATTTTTCATCCTAGGAGTATAAATGTTACATACTTTTGATGGACCCTACTACACTAAAAATGTGAAATACATGAAAAATCCTTATTGTAATCATGTTTTTTTCATATATTTTCACATATTTCATGGTTTTTTTCATTTATTTCACATTTTTCGTGTAGTAGGGTTCATTGAAAGTATGAATCATGGCTACTTCTTGGATGAAGAAATAAATTATGCATCCAACGAGTGCTCTCGCTCGAAATTTGAGTAAAATCATAGGGAGATATGTTGAAAATATGATTTGAAAAAGTAGTTTTTTTTTTTTTTTACTCCAAAAAGGGTGATTCAACCCCCATGGTCAAAATAATCATATTGAATCCTATTATTTATTATAAATTTTCTTTTTTTTATACATTTTTTTTCTTGAGGCCCAGTTTTTCCCTCAAAATTTCTCTAATGCGAGCACGATATGGTCTTGGCGAATGCAAAGTTTGCATACAATGATTCAGTGAATAGATCCACTGGTAAAATTCCATTTCAAATTGTTTATGGGTGGTCACTAAACGGTGTTGTGGACCTAATACAATTTCCATATGTGGAGGAAAGGAAGATTGTTGACAGACGTGATTTTGCAGACAACCTGTAGTTGATACATGAACATGTAAAGAAGTGATTGCATAATAAAGTAATAACAGGTATAAGGAGAAGGTAGATTAAAAAAGAAGAGAAAATTTTTTAAATGAAGGAGGGCTTGTAATACTGCATATATTGAAAGAGATATTTCCCGAGGGCACCTACAACAAGTTAAAATATAAGAAAATATGCCCATGTTGAGTTCTTCGAAAAGTTTCTAAAAATGCCTACAAGCTAGAGTTACTGAGAGACTTGGATATCTCTCTGATATTCAATGTATCTGATCTATATGAGTTCTATGAAGGGGAATGTAGTGAAGAAATAGGTATAGCCATTGAGTGCAAGGAACAATTAACAGTCAAACCTATTGAAGAAGTGGAATAAATTATGGGCACTAGGGTTGGAAAGAAGACTCACTACAGGGAGTATCTAGAGTATTTGGTCAAATGGAAAAATAGGGGATTTTAAAATGCATCGTGGGTGACTAAGAAAGATATAGAACACCTACAAGGGACTTCAATCTATGAATGAAATACCACATGAGCTGTTATAGCTCGTATTTTCTTACTAAGGGTGTTTAATGCAAGAGCATCCTTGGCCTTAAACAATACTTATTAGCCAAAAATAAGCTTATGTTAAGTTCGTAATAACTGATGTTACTCCCACATGTTTTAAGTTCTTGATGCACCTATTATGTTGCTTGTTGATACACCTAGTTGGTAGTTGTTTCTACTCCCATAACTACATTTTATCAAAAGGATGACTGCTTTTGAGTCGCTGACACTCCTAGGATTGTATGTTGATACTCCTATTGTGTGGAGTTGTTAACACATCCAAAATCAGCAATTTTTTAGCCACACAACTATAGGACATCTCATAATAGGTGCGCTTCCAGAATGATATGGAGGTTACAAATTTGGTTTTTCTGCATATTGAGAGGAAATGAATTAACACAATTCTAGAAGGCAAGAGATCAGTGGCAAGGGAAGTTGTTTGTTTTAGTGGAATATGAAGAGGTCAATAGTGTGAGGATAAATTGTATAAACACAAATGAAAAGAGGATTTTTCTTTTGTTTTTTTCTTTTTGCTACAAATTTTGTGTTGGTTCATGTGAGCTCCTGGTTCTTCAGATGCTAGTGTTGGTTTGGTTGTTACATGATTTTTAGAGATCGCGACTAGTTTTTATACAAGTTAGCAAGGGTGTTTTGTTGTTGTGCATGGTATTGTTGGGTAACAACGTGGGGAAATTCAAGTACTCTGATGATTCCACTATCAAATTTGTATTTTTATCTGTAACAACACATTTTGAATGAATAAAAAGATACTTGAATCCCTTTCTATATCATGAACATAATCGAATTACTCTATGTTTGTGCTCTGTGATTTATTCCTTGAATAAATTAACTTAGTAAACAAATTCCAATGGCCTGAGCTATGTGCTCTGTAACAACTATCTAGATTCTATAGGTGTTATGAATTCTATAGAACTTGGTTTGTGTCATACAGGTTTGGACTATTTAGAATTTCTTGATTCAAAAGATTCTAGCATCTATTTCCTGGAGTTGAGCACGTGAGATAGAGTATTATGTTGAAGTTCTATTTGAGGAAGGATGCTTTGTTCACATAAATATCAAGGCATGGTTGTTAGATCATTCCTGAAATTGAACCATGGAATACAATTGGTAGAGTAAATATTGAAGCCTCATCCATTGGAGGTTTCCAGATGAGTTTCCTTACATAGGCATTTTTATGTTAGTGAATTCTTGTTTTGTCAAGAGAAAATCCATATATACTTTCTATTCTCTATAGCGAACTATTAAATTGCAAAAATCAATCACTGAGTGAATTCAAGGCATAGATTTATATTATAGTTTGAAGGTTCTAGATTAGACTAGGTGATATTAATTTTCATAACCCAAGCTTCAACAATGTTGGAAATTTTTTAATTCTTTCAAAAAATTGTCAATGGCAAGAGATGTGTGAGAGTATGTCAAGTATTGTTTCTAATACAAGCCTACCAAATTATTCTATTGTGACAATACCCAATTGGATTCCAGATTGTTTGGACCATGAGATATACAGGTTTGAAATGAATTACAACTTGTAACGAAGAGAAAATGCTTGGAGACTGGATTGAATGTTGGTGCATTGAGTAGTCCAGCTGAGAAAGAAATATCTAGATCTTTGAATAGAAAGAAATATCCATTTGGATCATAGGGATATATCTGGTTCAAACATATCCAGATTGGGAAGGAACATTCAAACATTCAAATATTTAAAACTACTTGCAACTATAATCCACCCATAATTGAATTTTCATGAGTAGTTTGGAGTTTCACCTTAAATAAGATTGAGTTGAAACTCCAGACTATGCATAAATTTGGGTTTCCACATTGGGAAGTTGAGTTTTAAGATTTTAACAAAGTGCATTCAACACTATATTGAAGTTAATAATGACTAATTCCTTTTATAGTTATGATTGTAGAGTGAGAGATAGTAGATTTATCAAGAATATTTTGAAGAATATGATCATAGAATCAAGGAGGGAAAATTATATAAGTGAGACCTTGTCATTAGTTTGGCACAAGAGTAGAAAATTTAAATTTCCTATATATTTAATTTCTTATGATTACTTTTAGATATCCCTTCAGATGATTGAAATTATAGATGATTGAAGAGTTCATGGTTGTAGGCAGTAGGTAGCAGTTGTACATGTGAAAGTGTTAGAAGTAACATCAAAAAAAAGTTTAGAGAACTTGGCAGTAGAGAGAACAAAGAAGCTTGTAGAAATAGGTAGCAGTAGAGTAACCTTACTAGAAAGAGGTATCATAGAGGAAGAAATAGTGTAACAGAGGTGGCACAACAAATGTGGCAAGAGCCCTTATAGTTGTGAGCTATGAAAAAAAGAATAGGGAAGTTCTCAACACAAAGTGTGAGTGTGACTTCAGAAGCCTAGAAGAGCAAGGAGTGCTCAGGAGGTTCTAGAGGACAAAACCATAAGGATACCAAAAGATCAAGATCATGAGGAAAGCTTGATGAGGTATTGCGTAGAAGGGTGAGGAGACTTGCTATAGAGAAGAGGCTTGGTTGAGCTCATAGTTGGGGATAGAGAATCTCACAAAGAAATATAGGAAGATAACTATGGATAGTCATGTAAAGGGTTGGGTTTAGAGGAAACAAGCCATGGTAAGATGAGTAAATATTTCAAGGCAATTGAAAACAAGAAGATGAGTGATGAAGAATTGAACGTAGAGATAACTGAGATGAATGAACAACTTAGTGTGATTATGAAGCTGATATAGAAGAAAAATATAGAAGATCTAAGATATGGATGGAAATTAAAGAAGAAGGTTAAGTGGAATATTGTGCAATTGTATTCAAAGAAAATTTTGCATTGGATGAAAATATTATCAAAAGTAAAGGACAAGATAAGAGGAACTACAAATGGATAGAGATCCATGAAAGAAGAAGAAAGGGTTCACTGTGAACTAAAGCAGGGAAGCATGCTTGAATAAGAAGATGAGGTTTGGGATGATAGCCTCATGAAGTGTGTGGAGAGTTCAATCTGGCACGAGGAAAGGTCTCTAGAGACATCTAAAGAGAAAAGAGAGTCTCATATTTTTAACAATAATAATTTGTGTTAACATGTGTATGTAAGTAACGAAGATGATGAAGTTGGCCAAGATGCTAGCAGAAAGAAGGAAGAAGACCAACATGACCACAGACAATGAGAGAATGTACATTTGTCTAAGGAAGACAAGGATAAAGGATAAAAAAAGGAGATCATAAAACATGAGAGGACGGTAAGGACAAGAAGGGGTTATAGGTTTTATGAGATTGAATATAAAATAGGCAAAGAGACAGTTTTGTGACAAGCTCAAAAGAATATACCAACAAATTGTTAGAAGATAGTGAAGGAAGATATGCAAGGACAGAGGTTGTAGATATCAGGGTAATAGATTTATCTTTTGTAGATTCAATTTTGTTACATGTATGTGAACATATGCTGATAGGTGATGAGCATGGAGTTTTTTGAGAGACAAAAAAATGGTTTTCAAAGAAAATATTGCACTAGAGAAATCGAGACAACAAATTGAAGTAAGACAAAGCACAAATTGGCTTGAAGAAATTTTAGATGGTGAAAGAATCTGAGTTTTGCAATGGATTATGCAACATGAAGGTAATGAGGATTTTGTAGGTCTACATGTTATAAATTTAGAGGGATATGGTATAAATGAAATATAAGTAGGGAGAAATTCATTTACCAAAGAATATTACTTGGGAGAGGTTAACATTGCTGAAGCAATGATGATTAAGGAGTAGGTCATGAATTCAAGAAGGAAGCTACAATTGGAAGATGTGAGACTAGCAACTTATGATGGTGAAATTATTTTTAGATTGTATGTGGATAAACTAATAAGATGTAGAAAGTAGTTAATCATCTTACAGATTTATGAAGAAAAGTTTGAAGGAGGGAGAAGAATTTTCGTAACTCTTCTCCATCGAGGAATTACTAAGGTGATGTCAATATAATGAAAGTATAGTATACATAAGAAAAATTATGCTATGGAAGATAGAGATTATCCTCAAGAAGGATAGGATAATGAAATACATGGTGATGCAATACTTTGGAGCAAAGGGCATGATGATGAAGAATGAATAAAAAGGCATAACAAACAAATGTTGACATCTACATGGTTGGAAAACATAGAATTAGAAGTTGTTTTGGAAGGTAACAAAGAAATTGAAGATTTTGTTGATATTAGCATGAATACAAAGCATAGAGTCTGAAATGAACAACAAGATGGTCATTGTTACATGATTACACCTTTCTTCTAGCATGTGGATTAAGAATTGAGATTGAAACCATGAGTTATTGGGCTTATGTTTTCATCTTGAATGAAGAGATAATTACTTTTGCAAATGTGAGGATTTTTCTTAGAGTGATAGAAAAATGGATAATGGAAACAAGAGGAGAGATATATGCCTTACTTCCATATAAGAATGATTAAGATAGAAGTTGTTATGATTTTTCAGGATCAACAAATTATTACATGTTGGATTGATAGAGAGGATGAGTTTGAGAAACTCAATTGGATGTATGGACAACAAGAGATGGTTTTGATGAATGATAAAGTTATCTTAAATCAGTATGTAACATATGGGATCATAATAAAACATGGGAATGAGCAAAAAATGAAATCTCTCGTAAAGTATATAAGAAAACCTTTCATAACCATTGAAAAGGTTCCTGCATGAGCTCGGAAATTTTTTTAAACAACCAGAGAAGATTTATAAGCATAGAAATCAAGGTGTGAAGAAGAGTTAGAGAACAACTTGGTAAACAAATTGATAAAGAAAATGGATTTATGCAACATGCAAGTAAGGTAAGGGGTCCAAGAAAAATGCAGATAACAATAAGGAAACATAACATCAAAGTGCACACCAACAACAAAATCAAGTTTGGGATCCAGTTGGACTTCAACAAGTGGAATACACATGACCAAGAGGTCATGAAATTTTTACCTTGGGTGTCTAATGCGGGATCATAAATCTGAATTCAAACATTTGCGGTCAAACCTTAGGGGGTCTTGGAATTTACCAAAGGAAGTTGGTTATGTTAACCAAAATTTGTATAATCTAGGATAATTAATGGGATGAGGAAGTAGATTCCTCATTATTATGCAAATAATATCTAGAAGGTGGATTTAGTCAAATTTCTTATAGAGTGGGTTTGTTTTAATAGTTAGAGGAAAATATGAGGATAATTAAGATACCTTCTCTATGTGTTTTATAAGTCTTTGAGACATGGAACAATCAAGTAGATAGGGATTTCAATTTGAGTAATCAGTTATGAAACTAAGGAGAGAATTTATGATATAAAACAATTTGGTAGTTTTTATTGCAATTTGTTGAAATATGGCAACACAAATATTTCAATTTAATTTGTCCTTGAATTAAATTGTGAATTGAAATCGAATTTAGTCTTAACAGCTACTTGGAAATAATTAATTAATTTTTATTTTAAATTAATTAGTTGGAGAAATTCAAGTTAGAAGTCTTTCTTGAAGTCATGCAAGAGTTATCCCTTAAATTAAGGAGATAAGATTGAGTTTATATTTGAGTTGTAATTAGTTAACTTAGTTTACTGAGTTAAGTCCAGTTAAATTAGTTCCAAACTGTTTGAGGAACTAATGTTGAGTTAACAATCAGTTGATGCATGCATGCACTCAACTAGTGCTACTCCAGTTAACTGAAGATTCCTTCATCAGAAACTCATGTATGTCTATTATGAGAAAGACCTAGTTGAGATTAAAGTCAAGGATAGTGTGCTATTAGTTGTATGTGTTTTCTCATGGAGAAAGCTCATGCATGTAGTAAAGGATTTATCCTTGAGGATTGCGCAGTTTTGGAGATCATCCACTTGGTAATAGGTGAATCATCCACAAGGAACAACACAAGGAAATAGGAGCTTGGAGGGCAGAGAGGAAAGCTGAAGAGAAGCCAAGATTTCCTGTGAGCATTTGTGAGGATTGTACTGAGAGATGGCTAGCTATGAGAGCTAAGGCTTTGTATAATTCCTATGTATTTCCACCATGTATGATAATACAATAGTGTGGGGTTTTTAGCTGAGGCTTTCCCCAAAGTATTTTCATGTGTATTGTGCCATTGATTCTTCTTCTTTTGGTTATATTGTTCAGCTCAATATTTAATCTTCCGCAAATTTATAATAGAAGTAGGTTATAGTATTGAGCTTTGATTTATATTGCATTATCGAGTTAACCTACATAGATTTTTTACACAATTTATATTGTAAACCTGTAGGCATAGATAGAAGAGGTAGGGTAGATACATTCCCAATAGATGTGTGAAATTGGGTTAATAGTGAGAAGGAGGTGACTAGAGTAGTGAAACACCTAAAAATGCATGTAATCGTAGAAATGATTCAAATTGTGGTGAAAAGATACAAAGATTATAGGTGGAGTTTCTTTCTCATATAACATAAATAATTCTTTTTATATGGATGATATGCTTTTAAATTTATTATGGAATGAATTTATTATTGAGTGTGTGACTGATTATATATGTGTATTATGGAGTTAACGAAAATAATCTTTAACAAATTCAAGTTCATTCATTTTTTATAGATATACATTATTTCCTTTGTGAATGTCAAACTATGGTACATAAATACCCTAAATCATTGATGTGATTCAATTTTGGAGTGTTTGGAAATTCCCGGTTATTAAGGCTTATTTATTGATAACAGGGTCATCGTTGAAGATTCTAGCATCGACTTCCTAGATGTTGAGCAAAAGAGATAGAGTATCACATTGAAATTATATTTGGGGAAGGGTGAGTTGGTCACATAAATACCAAGGTGTGGTTGTTAGAATGTACCAAAAATTTGAACCATGGAATACAATTGGCAGAGTAAATATTGAAAACTATCATTGCATGCATTGGAAGGTTTCTAGATGAGTTTCATTACATAGATCGAGACATTTTTTTGTGAGTGAATAGGCTTGTTTTTTCAAGAGAAGAGCCAAATCTACTTCTTGTTCTTTGCATAAAAGAATCTCACTGTGGAAATAAATTGTCGAGTGAATTTGGGGTATAGATTTATAGTGTAGTTCAAAGGTTTCAGATGATACTGGGTCAAAGTAATTTTCATAACCCAAAATTCAACAACATTGAAATTTTTTTAATCTTTCCAAAATTCATCAATGGATAGGGATGTGTGAGAGTTCATCAAGTCCTGTCATCAATCTAGGCCTATAGGAGTATTTTTTTGTAACAATAATTCATCTAGATTTTGGATTGTTTAGACCATGAGAAATCTAGGTTTGAAAGCAATCACAACCTGTAAAACGGAGTCGACACTAAGAGACTAAATTGAACGATGGTGTTTTGAGTACTCTAGTTGAGAAATAAATATCCATATATCTAGATAGAGAGAAATATCAAGATTGAAATTCCATCTAAATTATCTGGATCATAGGGACATCCAGATTGGGAAGGAGCATCTAGATATCCAGATATTTTGAACTATATGCAACTATAATTTTCCAAGAACCTAATATGCATGAGTAATTTGTAATTCCACCTTAAATAAGATGGAGTTGAAGTTTCATAATATGCATAAATTGGGGTTTCTACATTTTGAAAAAAATTGGGGAGTTGATTTTTGAGGTTTGAATAAAGTGTAATCAACATTATAGTCCGAGTTGAAGTTGATAATGACTGATTCCACTCAAATTTATGAATATAGAGAAAGAAATAATAGATCACATGAGAATATTTTCAAGATTACAATAAGAGAATCAAGGAGGAAAATTCAGATAAGTGAGGCTTTGTCATCATGTGATTTGGGAAATTGAGGAAAAAATAATATGGAAGTTAGTGGACAATCAAAATGTTCCTTTCAGAGGTTGTTATTGTAGATCTTATATACATATCAAAATATCTCGCCAAGAGTAAATCTCGTGAAAACAAATGGATAATCCATATAGGGAATGCTTCTTCTAATCATAGTAGGACTTCCCTAAGACAAATGTCCCATAAGAATAGTGTAAAAGGAAAATGGTAGAGGAGGAATACTCCTATGGTTCCATTCATTTCTAGGAAGCTCAATAGGTTAATGATGTAGATGCTAAATTACAAGATAGATTTGGAGAGTTATTCAAAAATATTAAGGAATTATTTATGGAGTTGGTAGGTCTCAAATTTTATCCCTTAGATGGCACATTGATTTGAGAAACATTATTAGATTATAATTTAAGGTTTAAATTTCCTTGTCATATCTACTCTTAGACACGGTAGAATAAATAATACCCCCCCTGCTTCTCTAGGAGATGGAAGTCAAGCTAGAACACCTAATGAGAATAATGATTTGATCTATTTGAACTTTGTAAGATATACTTAATGATATATTCTTTGAAAGGGATATAAAAGGGATTTATAACCTCATTTAAGTGGAGGATGGAGTCTCCTCCCCTATTATATAGGAAACCAAATTGTTGGGACACAAAATTGGCATATTTTTCACCTATTTTCCCTATCTTTTCTTACCTTTTTTACTCTTAAATCCATGCCTTGTCACTCTGACAGCCATCATTGACTAGAGTAAGTTTCCTTTTTGTATGTCATCCTTGTTTTCTATTTTTTCTTCTAATTTGATATAAAATCTAACTCCTTTAGGCTATTTTATTAATTCATTAATGAAGGGTTTTTTTAGGTTGCATGGCTTGTTGAGATGTTGTTACATGATGATATCTCCCTAGTTTTTCCATGCCAAGGATAAAACAAAGACTCTATTGATGTTGTTGATATGCACTGAGTTTATTTTGGATATTATGTTCTCCTACACTTATTAATGAAGATTGATTTGGGCATACATCCAATCAGAGCCAGCTCAATCATTGAAAGAAGACATTCATGGACAGTGCAATTGACTTAGTTGAAACAATTAGGATTCCCAATTGATAAATCATTGTAATTTAGAAATTTTGTTGTAGCTTTGTTTCAACTAGGATAATTTGTTATAAGAGAGTTGTTGTATATTCTTGACTTGTGATGAGCCCCAAAATGGATAATTATATGGGCTCATTCATGGGCCTTTACCTCGAATTCTCCACCAGCTCGGAGTTCAAGGGCCACCAAATCAATTATCACAAGGGCAGCCAAGCAAATCAAGTAGGACTGCTGTTAACTACAAGTTTTGGGCAGCCGAGTCCCTAAAGTTTAGGAGGAAAATTGGGGTCCTAAATTTGTGAGGGCTTAGGGCCTCATTTTGGTTAGCCAATAGTTATTCATTTTGTAGGTAGAAGTTAGCTAGTTTGTAGTTCGATTTTAGTCAATAGATTAGCTTTGCATTTCAGCACCTTTTCAAGCTTTCCCTTGTGGATAGTTTTTGATGTAACTCTTCTTTTTCTTGCTCAATAAATATGAATCCAGCTTTGCACCAGCTCTAAATCTCTCTTAGGAGGTTGTAGATCTTGGGGTTGGGCCCATCTCAAGTGCCCAGTACCTCCTTTGTTCACTTTCATGTGTCTTTGCTGCATTCTCAGAATAAAATCTGCTATTTAGATTTAAATATTTTTTTGTTATTTAGGTTGTTTTTTTATGAT
>APFE031756753.1:0-11216 GCA_000404065.3 Pinus taeda | reverse complement strand
AGCTTTGCAAAGGACATTGATCATGTCAAAATATGCAGTATCAAGAACCACACCCATTGTAGCCATTTCATCCAATATTCTACAGGCTCTAGTCACCTTGCCAGAGACAAAGACCATTTGAAAGTGTTCTAAATGACACTGTAGTGGGAGTGATACCCCGATCAATCATCTCATCCCACAGCTTTAAGGCCTCCTCTGATTTGTGTGATTTGAAAAGCCCGTCAATCAATATGGTGTAAGTGTAAACTGTCGGTTCACAACCTTCCTTCTCCATATCCCGTAACACTGCCATGGCTGTATCCATTTCTGCTGCCTTGCAAAGCCCGTCGATAAACGCATTGAAGCAGTGCGCATTTCGCACACATCCCCTCTCTAACATTTCTTCAAACACTTCTTCCGCTTCCTTTATTTTGCCAGCTTTACCCAGCCCGTCAATAATGGAACAATAAGAAAATGCATTAACATCGAGACCAGTTTCCCTCGACTGTCCTAAAAATTCTTGAGCTTTTTCCACTTCAGCAATTTTACAAAGTCCATTAATAACCGTGCTGCATGTAACTTTGTCAAGCCTGTAACACATCCCCTCTCTAACATTTCTTCAAACACTTCTTCCGCTTCCTTTATTTTGCCAGCTTTACCCAACCTGTCAATAATGGAACAATAAGAAAATGCATTAACATCGAGACCAGTTTCCCTCGACTGTCCTAAAAATTCTTGAGCTTTTTCCACTTCACCGACTTTACAAAGTCCATTAATAACCGTGCTGCATGTAACTTTGTCCAGCCTGTAACACATCCCCTCTCTAACATTTCTTCAAACACTTCTTTCGCTTCCTTTATTTTGCCAGCTTTAACCAGCCCGTCAATAATGGAACAATAATGCATTAACATCGAGACCAGTTTCCCTCGACTGTCCCAAAAATTCTTGAGCTTTTTCCACTTCACCGACTTTACAAAGTCCATTAATAACCGTGCTGCATGTAACTTTGTCTAGCCTGTAACCCTTATCCTCCACTTGTTTCAAAAGTACCAGGGCTTGCTCCTTGTTATTTTCTTTGAAAAATGCATCAATCAGGGCTGTATACATTGCTAGATTGGGAATGTACCCTTTGTTCAACATATCATCCAAAAGCCTATAAGCCTCATTTACTTTCTCTTCATTACAGAGGCCACAAAATACAAGATTGTATGCATGAGGAGGAATTCTTAACTTTCTATCATTTCCTGGAATAGAGACAAAGTCCTGTCATACCTGCGCTCGGAATGAAAAGCTTGGATAAGAGTTACAAAGGTTATCTCATCAGGGAAACAGTTCACAATCTCCATTTGACGAAAATACTCAATGGCTGATTCCACTCTTCCAGCTTTACAAACCCGCTTGATAAGCATATTATAAGTTACTACATCAGGAGAAACTCTATCCTGATTCATTGTTACAAGAACGTTCTCAGCTGCTTCAATGCATTCAGCATTGACCAGACCATCAATTAAACAATTATAAGAAAAAATGTCAAGTTGAATCCCATATTCCTTCATGGCATGCCAAATATCTAATAGTTCGTCCACCATCCCAGCCCTACCAAAGTTCTTTATCAAAATATTACAGGCAGAAACGGTTAACTGAAATCTAGACCTGTTTGCTTTCATCGCCGTGGCAACGATACGTACATTCTCAGCATCCTTAACAGCCCCTAGGGATTCGATCACGGCAACATAAGAAGCCAATTTATGTTGATTGCCATATTGCCTACTTGCCCAATTGAAAAACCTAAATGCAAGTTTGGTGGTTTTTGAATTTTAGTCATTCTCAGTACATACGAAACAAATTGTGGCGAGAGTCGGACGATTCCACGGCACATCTGATTTCCAACCATTGTGCCTGCACAAATGTCCAAGCCCAGAACCTGGAAGAAATCAAGGACACGGCAATCTATGTCAATAATCTATATGCCTACAAAACCTGATACATTCTCATCCCATAAAACCTGATACATTCTCATCCCATAAGCTTTTGAAGAATAACTTTTAACACATAGTGCACTGATGAAACTATTCGACCGGGTGCCAAATGAAACGCCCAAACCGTTTGGGAAACCCCTTTAATCAAGGGCTGAAATTGTTGTTATCGTCTAATACATAATCGTGTGGGTTACAAGATGACAGGTAGATAGAGAGGGGAGTTGATTTCAGAGAGAAATGCCTTGAGGCATAACCAGAACCATATAACTCATAAGATTCCAATCACATGTTAAGCTTCAATATATTCATCACCAAGAAACACAGAATTCCGTTATGGATATCAGATATGAATTAACTTCACTGAGCATCATGTGGACAACCCCCAAACCCTGCTCGGTTTGGCTACATTACTGGTCTCTGTGCAATGTAACATATTATACCCATACATGTGATAGAAATTGCCAAAATACCTGTGCACCTGTGCCATCGAAGGTATTCAATACATCACATTGGATCAATAGAAGAGAATATAACCAGCACATCTATGTGTCAGGTTCGAGCAATGTTGTGAACTTCACTCGTTGTTTTACGCTTCTGAACACATTGTAACCAATGCCAATTCTACTGAGTAACAGTTTGAGAGCTAAATCTATCTTCTCGGCCTTTCACAAAGCATTAATGAATATAGAACGTACTTTTCGAGGAATTTCACGACCCCTGTCTATAATTCCATCTGCTAACTAGCATGCCTGTTCCACACGGCCAACTTTGCAAAGGACATTGATCATGTCAAAATACGCAGTATCAAGAACCACACCCATTGTAGCCATTTCATCTAATATTCTAAAGGCTCTAGTCACCTTGCCAGAGAGACAAAGACCATTTGAAAGTGTTCTAAATGACACTGCACTGGGAGTGATACCCCAATCAATCATCTCATCCCACAACTTTAAGGCCTCCTCTAATTTGTGTGATTTGAAAAGCCCCGTCAATCAATATGGTGTAGCTGTAAACTGTTGGAATTTAATTCCAACTGCGTCACATAAATGCTGAAACGAAATCTAATCTTTAGCAGTTATTGCAGATTGCTCGAAGCCGCAAAAGTCTTCCGATATTTCTGAGCATTAAATATGCTTTAAACTCAGAATTAAATCCCCTGCAGACAGCCGACTTGTTTTTCCCGTGAAAGTCATCACCGCCTCTTCTGCAAAAAATACGCAGATAAATATCAGCAGATATTTTGTTTAGTTTATTATTAAACTCAGATATTTATTTTCTTATATATACATCAAGCAGCAGTGAGATCAAGCAGAGTAATCAAACAGAAAAGAACAGCAATTCTGTTTTTCTGTAATTTCTGAGTGAGCGGCAATAGTTTTAAACTCTCTGCAATATAGTGCAGCAGCGCTGAAACATGATCTCCGTGTTTTTCAACATAGAAGGGACAGCAGCATGAGCTCTCTGGAATGAAGCGTTATGCACAGCAGTGCTGAGACAGAGTGCTGAAACAGTATTGCTGAGACAGCAATACTGAGACAGAGTATTTTTCTTATTTGTAATACACAACAGTGTAGACATAGTAGTATCAATTTGCAGGTATACATAGATTGAAGTGTCTCTGAAGCAGGCATGTTGAAATCCCTCTGTTAAGAGGTAGATGTTATTTGTGTGGAACAGAAGCGTTCCTTGGTGAATCCCTCTGTTAAGAGGAAGATGCTCTTAAGCATAGATTTGTGGAACTGAAGTGTTTCTGCTATTATCCCTGTCAAGAGGAAGACGAATTTGTATCAGTTGTTTTAGTGTTTATGAATACAATCTAATTTGTGTTGCTGTTACACCACTTGCACGTCGCTGTTACACCAGTTTCTGTGTTGCTAAGTATTATTCTGTTTCTTTAGTTTTACTTTAAATTATCAGAAAATTCCTGTCGCTGCAACACCAACTCTCTGTTGCTGCAACACCAAGTCCAGAAAAAAAAAATTATCAGTTTTCTATGCAGAAACAGAGCAATTTTTGTGTTGCTTATTTGTTAAGGAATTTAGCAGAAAATTCCAACATGGTATCAGAGCTAGTCCAGGCTCTTTGAAGGCATCAAAGAAGCTGAAGGAAGATTTCTTGCTGCAATAGCTTCTCCAGCAGAGTGAAGACACAGTCAAGAAAGGATCCAAGGTATTTCTCAGTTATTTTTAAATATACAGCCAGTTATTTAAATACTAGACTGTATTTGAAGCATAGTTTAAAAGTGCAAGGAATGGCCAGCGCCAGCACTAGCATGGGTATGTTTAATACTCAGCTCCCACTATTAAATGGGAAAAACTATGACTATTGGGCAATAGTTATGAGAGCCATGTTTACCTCACAAGATTTATGGCAATTTGTTGAGGATGGTTTTGAAGAACCAACAGATAAAAATGAGTTTAATAGCTTAACTCAGGCAGAGAAAGAGTTGTTGAAGAGCTATAAGAAGAAGGATGCTTTGGCCCTCTACTTCTTATATCGAGCAGTGCATGAGAGTGTGTTTCCAAGGATAGCAGTAGCTATGACATCCAAAGAACCATGGGAAACTCTCAAGACAGCCTATCAAGGCATGGAGAAAGTAAAGACAATAAAACCACAGTTCATTGAGGAGGAAGCTTATGATGAAAGCTTAGAGAAAACAGTGAATGATAAAAACCGTTTGTCTCATGATGAAGATGATGAGGAGATGGCTGAAATGCATCCCCAAATAGCAGTGCCAACACAAGGGCAGCAAGTCGAACCTTTGAGGAGAAGTGAATGTGCTTCTCCAAGCACAACACAAGAAGCAACAAATGAAGGTACAAATTCTTTGTTTGCTTTATCTAGTGATGTTGATGACTCTGTTCATTTCAAAAATGCAATGGAAGATAGGAAATAGACAAAACCCATCAATGGGAGAAAGGAATTGAAGTTCCTTGAAGATCTGTTTAAAGAATATGGAGTTCGATATGTAACTCTTGCCAAGATGGCTGAGATGGGCTTTACTGCCAACACCCTTGTCAATATGACAGAGGAAGAGATTGAATATTTGATGAAGACCCTAATAGAACTTTGTCAGATGGATCTTCCTATAGGGAAGAGATTTGAAATTACATCTGCCATGAGAGCAGAGAAGGAGCAAGTTGCTGATATTCTAACCAAACCATTGGATCAGAAAAGTTTCGAATTTTTGATGAAGTGTCTGGGTATGACTAATAACCCAGCAGTTGAAATTAAGGGGGAGTGTTGGAATTTAATTCCAACTGCATCACATAAATGTTGAAACGAAATCTAATCTTTAGTAGTTATTGCAGATTGTTCGAAGCCGCAAAAGTCTTCCGATATTTCTGAGCATTAAATACGCTTTAAACTCAGAATTAAATCCCCTGCAGACAGTCGACTTGTTTTTGCCGTGAAAGTCATCACCACCTCTTCTGCAATAAATACGCAGAGAAATATCAGCAGATATTTTGTTTAGTTTATTATTAAACTTATATATTTATTTTCTTATATATACATCAAGCAGCAGTGAGATCAAGTAGAGTAATCAAACAGAAAAGAACAACAGTTCTGTTTTTCTCTAATTTCTGAGTGAGCGGCAACGGTTTTTAAACTCTCTGCAATATAGTGCAGTAGCGCTAAAACATAATCTCTGTGTTTTTCAACATAGAAGGGACAGCAGCATGAGCTCTCTGGAATGAAGCCTTATGCACAGCAGTGCTAAGACAGAGTGCTGAAACAGTATTGCTGAGACAGCAATACTGAGACAGAGTATTTTTCTTATTTGTAATGCACAACAGTGCAGACATAACTGTATCAATTTGCAGGTATACACAGATTGAAGTGCCTCTGAAGCAGGCATGTTGAAATCCCTCTGTTAAGAGGTAGATGTCATTTGTGTGGAACAGAAGCATTCCTTGGTGAATCCCTTTGTTAAGAGGAAGATGCTCTTAAGCATAGATTTGTGGAACTGAAGTGTTTCTGCTGTTATCCCTCTGTCAAGAGGAAGACGAATTTGTATCACCTGTTTTAGTGTTTATGAATACAAGCTAATTTGTGCTGCTGTTACACCACTTGCATGTCGCTGTTACACCAGTTTCTGTGTTGCTAAGTATTATTCTGTTTCTTCAGTTTTACTTTAAATTATCAGAAAATTCTTGTTGCTGCAACACCAACTCTCTGTTGCTGCAACACCGAATCTTGTTGCTACAACACCAAGTCCAAAGAACAAAATTATCAGTTTTCTGTGCAGAAATAGAGTAGTTTTTGTGTTGCTTGTTTGTTAAGGAATTTAGCAGAAAATTCCAACATAAACTGTCCGTTCACAACCTTCCTTCTCCATATCCCGTAAAACTGCCATGGCTGTATCCATTTCTTCTGCCTTGCAAAGCCCGTCGATAAACGCATTGAAGCAGTGCGCATTTCGCACACATCCCCTCTCTAACATTTCTTCAAACACTTCTTCTGCTTCCTTTATTTTGCCAGCTTTACCCAGCCCGTCAATAATGGAACAATAAGAAAATGCATTAACATCGAGACCAGTTTCCCTCGACTGTCCCAAAAATTCTTGAGCTTTTTCCACTTCACCGACTTTACAAAGACCATTAATAACCCTGCTGCATGTAACTTTGTCCAGCCTGTAACCCTTATCCTCCACTTGTTTCAAAAGTACCAGGGCTTGCTCCTTGTTATTTACTTTGAAAAATGCATCAATCATGGCTGTATAAATTGCTAGATTGGGAATGTACCCTTTATTCAACATATCATCCAGAAGCCTATGAGCCTCATTTACTTTCTCTTCATTACAGAGGCCACAAATTACAAGATTGTATGCATGAGGAGGAATTCTTAACTTTCTATCATTCCCTGGAATAGAGACAAAGTCCTGTCATACCTGCGCTCGGAATGAAAAGCTTGGATAAGAGTTACAAAGGTTATCTCATCAGGGAAACAGTTCACAATCTCCATTTGACGAAAATACTGAATGGCTGCTTCCACTCTTCCAGCTTTACAAACCCCCTTGATAAGCATATTATAAGTTACTACATCAGGAGAAACTCTATCCTGATTCATTGTTATAAGAATGTTCTCAGCGGCTTCAATGCATTCAACATTGACCAGACCATCAATTAAACAAGTATAAGCAAAAATGTCAAGTTGAATCCCATATTCCTTCATGGCATGCCAGATATCTAATAGTTCTTCCACCATCCCACCCTTACCAAAGTTCTTTATCAAAATATTACACGCAGAAGCGGTTAACTGAAATCTAGACCTGTTTGCTTTCATCGCCGTGGCAATGATACGTACATTCTCAACATCCTTAACAGCCCTAGGGATTCGATCAAGGAAACTATTCGATCGGGTGCCAAATGAAACACCCAAACCGTTTGGGCAACCCTTTGAATCAACGGCTGAAATTGTTGCAATCGTCTAACACATAATCGTGTGGGTTACGAGATGACAGGTAAGCAGAGAGGGGAGTTGATTTCAAAGGGAAACACTTTATGGCATAAATATAAAAATAGTTCAATATGTGAAGACAAACCAAACTCTTCGGTCCAGTGAGTTGTACGCTCCGGAGTGCTTTAGTCATTGAAAATGAAATAATTTATTATTTGAACACAACTAATCTCTAGAGTCTCCCGTGCTGCGGGTTGTACGCCGCACGTATGGTCAAACTCAGAGTGCTATAACCATCCAAAATAAAATTAAAATGGGGTCGTGATTGCCTCACAAAAAACGGGAAGATAAGCTTGGGGCCGTTATCATGACAATTTGACACGCAATGTCTTATCGTGGGATCTTGGAATACAATTTCTCAATATTAATATTTAATTGCGCTTCTCAGATGTTGAGTGCATTACAGAATCGGAAGGAGGAGAAGAGGTGGCTGAAGAAAACATACAGAGCACTCTACCAATTTCACATAATCCAAATGATCGTGTGAAACGCAGCAAACACCGGTCTGCTAGTCATTCAAAGGATTCAGATATTTCTGTCACGAATTTTACTTTCAATCATGCGAAATCAGTTAATCTGCAGTTGATGGTATCGGACGCTTTAGGAACCGTTGCAAACGGAATAACCATGGCGCGGCGATACTTATATTGGCTAGTTTACTGAACACAATAAGAAATGATCCATCGGGAAATTTCATTCACGATATCAACAAGGTAATACACACATCATTTACATATATAATGGTGGCATGCTAGCTATGATCTAACAGATTCAGTAATGACAGGGTGTCGGTGAATTCTGCAGTATTCTTTACTTTTCCTCTATTTTTCAATCGGTCTGTGCTTTGCTGCTCTTCTGGGTGGGTACCACTCACAACTTCCTCTCTCTTTATGAAAATGGCGCTGGCTTGTTGGGGATTTTTCTGGTAAAATCCCAAAAACAAAACATAAATTGCACACAGAGACAATGCTCTGATTCCTTTACAAAGGATCTTTAACACAGCGGAAAGAAATTAAAATTTCTGAGCAACAAACAGAGCTTTCACACACCAATGATTTCTATTCATTAATAAAAATTGATACAAAATTCATCCTCTTTTTCAAGAGGGATTCACCAAAAACATTTCAACAAAAACAAATACTTTGTCTCCTCGTGAGATTTCACACTGTTGTGTGTAAAAATCTCTTTTACATTCACTCAGGCTTCAACTACAGAAAATTACATTCATGCTGTTGCATGCTACTTTCTTTACTTTGCACTGTTGTGCGTATTTCTCAAACCATTACATTCTCAAAACTACATTACATTCACTTCACACTGCTGTGTGTATTCTTCTTGCATTCGCTGCGGCAAGTTTTTCCTTTTCACACACAAAACTATACATTGAACCAATAAAAATTACGTGTATATATATGACTTACAAAAGAAATTACTTACATCCGTGTTGCCATGCTTCCGTAAAAGAAAACAATAAAAATTAAATGTTTTTTACTTGCCTTTACTAGTGTCCATACTCCCGGTGAAATAACAATGATAAAATTAAAAGTTTCACCAAAACTTACCAAAGCTCAGTGAATTTGCATTTACTTACATTTACTGATTCACTGACATAAAAGGCGGTAAAGAAACTTTTACTTCACATTGAATTCATTTGCAGCCTTTTACTTCAACCATTATTCGATCTGGCTTTGGAAATCCATCGGGTCCGGACTTCATCGCATAGCACACATATATCCAAAAGTGTGCACCCATGATTTTCCCGATTGCGAAAACACTGTGGACCCGATAATCTATCAAGGAAAATTAATACCATCGTCGGGTCCAAGTTATCGGTGATTGCTCACTTATAAAAAAATCATGCTCCACTTGAAACGCCAATAGCGATATGTCGATGCCATATCGCGATCGCTCATCGCAAACAACAAAAAAACTTTATATCTCCCTCACTGCCATTTCGCTGAACTGTTCACGGCTGAAGTGTTCATCGCTGAAGTCGCTGGGGTCGCTCTTCGCTGAATCGCTGAGATCGCTCTTCGCTGAATGATTAATTACTTTCAACATCGCTGATTATGATTAATTACTGTAAGAAGATAATCATTACCACGTAAATTTTAAGAAATTGTTACAGCATTTTCTGCAAATTTTGAGTTGAGTCATGTAAGATTTTGAGATACAAGGATCTAGATATGCAAAACAATAAACAAGCTTGCAAGAGAAGGAAGGAAGGAAGCAAGAATTGAAAGAAAAGAATGAAAATCCATTGATTCTACCATATTGGTTTAGAATATATACATAAAAGCAACTAAGTTAAGCTTAGTTGTGCATGTAATAACTAAAGCTAACTAAAGCTTGTACATGCAATCACTAAAGCTAACTCAAGCAATAAGTTAACTGGAGCTAATCTAACTGCATGTACACCAAGACAGCTAGTCTAAGTGCATGTACACCAACACCCCCCCTTAAGCATAACTTAGGTGAGTGTGATGCAAAATGAATGAGTCCCGGCAACACGGCCATTTTAGGTACCCATATACAATGCATAAAAATGAGGAAAGAGGGAAAACCCAGTGGGAAGAAAACCCCCCTCAAAAATATAATGCAAAATAGAAAAAAAAAACTGCTAAGCAGTCGTGTCCTTCACCCTATCTCGCAGGAATCGAAACTTCTGCTCTTGAAATACTTCTTGATCACGTCCTGAAGTGTCTGTTCGAGCTCCTCAGGAGGCTCCAGATGGCCTGTAAAGAACAACTGACACATGTCGTCCCACATTTTGGCAACATGCTCGTCGGTTAACAGAAGGCTTGTACCACGAATAACTTCACAATCCCTGAGCAGATGAACGTCCATGTTGATGAGGCAGTCCATCAGCACAACGTAGCGCGTCATGGAGTTAGGACGAGCGGGCTCGTTGAACTCCAAGGCCATCATGTTCCTCAAGAACACTTCGGTGTGGGTGTGGGATACAGTGACCCGCGGAAGGTAGAATGTGCCCGAGTTTTTATCGAATCGGATCTGTTCCCACGCGTCCGAGAAGGATTTGAACTGAATCTCGGCCCCGTCTAACTGCTCTGCGTCGTATGCTGTGAGAAAATCAGGGTGGCCTCCATTGAATGGATGAGCGATAAAAATACCACATACCGCTGCAACAAAATCTACGAGAGCGTATTTCGCCTTTTGAAATATAGGCAGATCTGGCCGGTTGTCCTTCTCATCAGCTGTCATTTGTAGGAAGGGAGAAACGATTGCCTGCATACAATCCAACAAATGTGACTTCGTATCATCAATTTTTAGCTTATTATCTACCTTGCCTACTTCGAAAGGAGACAACACTGTATACGCCTTCTTCAACAGGTAAGAGAACTCTCGTTCGTGTTCGTATGCCAACACGTTTTTCCCCTTTTCAAAAACTTGTTTCAGGACCGATAGCGGGATCTGATTTTCTAGTTTCAGCATGTCGCACTTTATGTAGACTTGAAGTGCACTTAAATTGATACTGTCATCATTTGATGGTTGACTGCCGCGGGAAGGAGCAGCCGCTGTCTGTGGCTCATCAGGGCCAGAAGGAGCTGCAGCGGGCTGATGAGATCCATGCATCATATAAGCATGCATGGGCATGGATGGCTCCATAGCTAAGAGTGTTTGCGGATCTTCCTCAAACAGAGACTCATCGTCATCAGAATGCTGGTCTGAAGTTTCATCTGCATACTCATCAATGAGTGGTGATGGAAACTTGGTAACAAGTTCATCTACTGGTGCATGCGAAATATCTTCGTCAAAGTGACTAAGAGAAAAGAGAAA